>ML309057.1:0-149546 GCA_005239505.1 Nicotiana paniculata | reverse complement strand
AAGCTCATAAAATGCGAGGGATATAATGCTTAAAATCACGAATTCTAGCCACACATCAATTATCTTCTATTGCTTCACCATTGACCAGATTGACCCAGAAGGATGCTCCATTCAGATGGTCCGATGAGTGTGAGGAGAGCTTTCAGAAGCTCAAGTCAGCATTGACCACAACTCCGGTATTGGTTTTGCCTACTGGTTCGGGTCTTACACAGCCTACTGTGATGCTTCTAGAGTTGGCTTGGGAGCGGTATTGATGCAGGACGGTAGGGCGATTGCCTATGCGTCTAGACAGCTGAAGGTGCACGGGAAGAATTACCCAGTGCACGATCTTGAGTCAGCTGCCATTGTTCATGCCTTAAAGATTTGGTGCCATTACTTGTATGGGGTACAATGTGAGATTTTCACTGATCATCATAGCTTGCAGTATCTGCTGAGGCAGAAGGACTTAAATTTGCATCAGAGGAGATGGTTAGAGCTTCTCAAGGATTATGATCTCACTATTTTGTATCATCCCGGGAAGGTCAATGTAGTAGTCGATGCCTTGAGTCGCAAGGACGAGAGTTTGGGAGTCTAGCATACCTTTGAGCAACAGAGCGACCTTTAGCACTTGATGTTCAGGCTTTGGCGGGTCAGATGGTGAGATTGGATTTGTCTGAACCTTCGCGGGTATTAGCTAGCATGGCTTCCCAATCTTCTCTCTATGACCAGATTAGAGCTCGGCAGTATGATGATCCGCATTTGTTAGTACTTTAGTATAGGGTCCGTCAAGATGATGCCAGGGATGTGACTATCGGTGATGATGGTGTTATGAGGATGCAGGGCCGTATTTGTTTGCCCAATGTGGATGGTCTTCGAGAGTTGATATTAGTAGAGGCTCACAGCTCGCGGTATTCCATTCATCCTGGTGCCGCGAAGATGTATCAGGATCTGAGACAACAGTATTGGTGGAGGCAGATGAAGAGAGATATTGTTGTGTAGAACGGTGTCTCAGTTGCTAGCAAGTCAAGTATGAGCACCAGAGACTAGGTGGATTACTTCAGAGGTTAGATATTCTGGAGTGGAAGTGGGAGGATTACTATGGACTTTGTAGTTGGGCTTCCACGGACATCGAAGGGTTTTGATGCTATTTTGGTCATTGTGGATACATTGACCAAGTCCCCGCACTTCATTCCTATTGGTACTTCTTATACTTCAGAGCGATTAGCTGGCATTTACATTAAGGAGATTGTCCGATTGCATGGAGTTCCGGTTTCTATTATTTCTGACAGAGGTACTCAGTTCACATCTCAGTTTTGGAGGACCGTACAGAGAGGTATGGGTACTAATGTAGAGTTGAGAACTGCATTTCATCCTCAGACCGATGGTCAGTCGGAACAGACTATTCAGATTTTGGAGGATATGTTACGGGCTTGTGTGATTGATTTTGGTGGTTCATGGGATCAGTTTCTGCCACTAGCGGAGTTTTCATATAATAACAGCTACCAGTCCAGTATTCAAATGGCCCCGTATGAGGCTTTGTATGGTAGGAGGTGTAGATCTCCGGTCGGTTGGTTTGAGCCTGGTGAGGCTAAGTTATTGGGCACATATTTGATTCAGGATGCATTGGAGAAAGTGAAGTTGGTTCAGGAGCGACTTCGCACGGTGCAGTCTAGGTAGAAGAGTTATGCGGATCGGAAGGTCCGGGATGTGTCTTTTATGGAAGGTGATAAGGTACTGTTGAAAGTATCACCTATGAAGGGTGTTATGAGGTTCAGAAAGAGAGGAAAGCTGAGTCCACGGTTTATTGGTCCTTTTGAGGTACTTCAGAAGGTTGGAGAGGTGGCTTATAGACTTGCCTTTCCACGCAGCCTATCGAGTGTTCATCTGGTATATCATGTGTCGATGCTCAGGAAGTATGTTGGTGACCCGTCTCATGTGTTAGACTTCATCACAGTTCAGCTCGAGGGTGACATGTCATATGAGGTAGAGCCAGTAGCAATTTTGGATCGTCAGGTCAGAAAGTTGAGGTCTAAGAATATAGCTTCAATGAAAGTACAGTGGAGAGGTCAGCCTGTGGAGGAGGCTACTTGGGAGACCGAGCGAGAGATGCAGATCAAATATCCTCACTTGTTTGAGACTCCAGGTACGTTTCTAGACCCGTTCGTCCAAGACCCGTTCGAGGACGAACGTTTGTTTAAGAGGGGGAGAATGTAACGAACCGGTCGGTCGTTACGTATAATCTACATTTATATTTACTGTTATTGCCTCGTCATATCTTGGTTAAATTTTTCTTGATGTGTTAGAGTTGGTAGGCTCGAAATCAGAATGGTTGTAGTGAGAGTTTAGTCATTTAGTCTTTAAAAAAAAATAGCCTTAGAGTTGGAAAAGTCAACTAAGAGTTGACTTGTTGGTAAACGACCTCGGAATGCGGATTTTATGGCTCGGATAGCTTCAATAGGTGATTTGGGACTTAGGAGTGTGTTCGGAATATTTTTGTGAGGACCGGTGTAGAATTAGGCTTGAATGGCGAAAGTTAGTTTTTGGTGATTTCCGGTCGGCAGTGGAAAATAGGCTGTCAGGGTCGGAATGGAATTCCGGAAGTTGGAACAGGTTTGTAATTTCATTTTGGATATGTCTGAAAAATTTCATGTCAATCGGAGTTGTTTTGGATAGTTTCGACATCGTTGGTGGATTTTAGAAATTTCAAAGTCCTTAGGCTTGAATCCGACATGATTTGGGTGTTCAGATGTTATTTTTCGTGGTTCAGGAGTGCAACTAAGTTTGAATGATCATATATGATATGTTGGTAAAATTGGTTGGGGTCCCGAGGGGCTCGGGATTGATATCGGGTGGTTAACGAGCATTTTCGGCCTTAGAAAGTCTGTAGTTTCTGGTGTTAACACAGTAGTGATTTGTTCATCGCGATCGCATGGCAATAGCTGCGATCGCGTAGAGTAAAAGTCGATGCAGGTGAAGTTGTTCTATGCGATCGCGTAAGTGTGTCTACGATCGCATAGCTTGGCAGGCTAGAGCAGTGCGGTCGCGTGGATCTTCATGCGATCGCGTAGATTTGTGCATGGGGAGTGAGTTCATTTATTCTATGCGATCGCGTGGGTAAGTTTGCGATCGCGTGGGTTGAGGTCCTGTTAAATCGCGATCGCGTGTGAAGGTCTGCGATCACGTAGGTTCTTTTGAGGGTTTGTGGAATTTGTTCTTTGCGATCGCATGGGAACTCCCGCAATAACTAGACAGTATATATTAAAACCCTCTGCGACCTTTGCCCACTTTTCCACCATTTTTGAACGGGAATAGAGCTTTTGGAGCAATTTTGAAGAGGGAAATCATTGTTCTTCATTGAGGTAAGGATTTTGGACCCTAATACTCAATTATATGTGATTCATGAACATCAGTGTTTAATTGATGTAATTAAGTGTTAATTCTACCATATTGAGCCTTATTCCACCAAAAACTTTGTTATAACTCCTATGAACTCTACCTGAAGAACTAAATAACCAAAATTTTAACTCCGCCTGTATTTCAGTTATACTACAACACAGCTAGTCCCAAACCCCGATAGAGGGGGAGGGTTTATTAATCCACAATCAAACTTCTATGATTGAATGTTCATCCATTTGAAATTATCCCTTTCCTTCAAAGTTCTACAAATATCATAGGCTATTTATCCGTTTTTTGGTTTGTTTTCTTCATTTTTAGAGCTTGAGATGTCTACACAGTATGATTATTTTCACAATGCATATTATATATAAGCACTATGAAGAATCTATTTAGTACATGGATAACTTATTGACTTTCTAAACTTTTTCAATTTCATCGTTACCCTTATTTAAGGATATCGTCTATACTTGGTAATCTTATCCAATTGTTCCATTATGTCGGTTTTTTTCCTCGCAGTTACACACATTATAGCACAATAACCTCCATATGAAGGACAAGGTACTCTTGGTACTCTTATTAGTAAGATGCACAGAGTGTACTTACAAAAATAAAATGAAAAAGTAAAATAAGTGTTAATGTAAATGTCCAAGCTGTTCAAATCATTTGATACCATTGCAATTTGACACTTTGCTTACTGAAGGAAATACATCATGATTTTGGCCGGTTGGTTCTGTGAAAGTTTTTTGTCACTCTTTTCTACTTTGTATTTTGACCCTCTGAAGGTAAAAAAACATATATATTTTTATCCTGATAATTGTGAACGCTTAGGTGATTTGGTGCCTGTAATCCTTGACTAGTTGAGCAAACAAACTTTTAGTGTTCTTGGCTCTGTAATGTTGTCAGCACTATGTTATTAACTTTATTTCTGTGGTGCCTAATTGTTCTCTGCTAATTCATACTCTCCCTTTTCTTCCACTTACCTTTTTTTTTTAGTTTTCACATTTTTTTATTTATCTATCACAGAGGCAAACTTGCAAATTTAATTAAGATTCTTTCAAAATTACAGTAAATAAATGAGTAGACGATGCTGTATTTCTTGGTGTATTATTATTTACTCTACTAGTCATATATGTTATATGAGTTGGATTTAATGGTCTTGTGGTGTTGAAGCACAACTTGAACCAATTTCCAGTGCATATGTTATCTGAGAATGCTATAGAGGTTGCGTGCCTGCAAGAGTTTGATTCTGAGCTATATATTTTTGGTCCTACCATTACGAAGGTATTCTCTGCTACCATATGGTGCAACTGTATCATTTGCATTCCATTTTTATTCCTAAATGGTTCTAAGATATCTGATTGCGTATCTAAACTATTTGCATCCACTTTGTGCCTTTTTCTATTTTCGTAGATTTGACATTTACAATTTGTTTTCCGTTAAACCATCTCCGACTTGGGTAATAGATTGTGTCTGTTAAAGACTAATATTTTCTTGTGTGGCGCATCTTGCACAATTCTGGACATAGTAAACATGCACAACTCATCAATCCAATTCAATCAAACGGAGATAAATCCTGTAATTGAAAAGTCCATTATTCTGCTCCTAATGATTAATATACACAGGTGATGATTTGTTTTGCATCCGTTAATCATACAGATAAAGGTGACTTTATGCTGAAAAGGAATTAATGATAGTGAAACAGTGAATTAAATATTTTACATTGCTGTCCTTTTTAGCCATAGGCATGCTATAACAATTTCTTCTTATGAGTTTGGTTCATATGGATACCTAACACCTCTTATTAAGTGTAAAGATTTTAACCTTTCTTAATTTGTATAATATAAACGAGACTTAGCTTTTGCGGTGCATCGTTTTGAAAAGACATGTTCTAGCTATTTTTACATGTGATCTTTGAGTCCTCCAGCAATATCAATTGCACATTCTATTATAAAAATCTAGCAGTGTGCAACATCATGTCCTCTTCTAAACAATCTGTAATACTTGTGATATGCTAAACTGACACCACAAATTACTTAAGTGTTTATTCTGCTAGCTTATACAGAAAATCACACTGTCAAAATAATTACAATGATACTGCTAATGGAAGAGAGTATAGAATCTACAACTTAAAATTTTGAGCACTCAGAACTGCAGAACATAGCATGCTGCATATATTCTTGCAGATAGTAAAAAAGTTGTAGTTTATGTTTCATTTGTTGGTTCTTGTACTGTTTCTATTATCTTTGACAAGCATGGTATACAGTTTGGTTGCATTTTCTGCTCTTATTTGTGCTTCTGCTCAGTACCAATTTTGTTATTCTTGTTCGTTCTCTAGGTTTTGTTTGCACCTAATTCTTAATTCTGTGTTTTTCTTCTTCGCTCTATTACTAGGTGTTTGAGGAAATTCCTCTTTCTGTTTTAATCCTTTTCCCTCTAATCAAAGCCTCAACTTAACTTTGTGTTTCTCGGTTTACTTTGGTTTCTGCGGGTTTGGGTTGTAAGTGCTTCTACTGAGTTCTCACTTCTTCTTTTCCTTCTATGTCTGCCCAATGTTTAGTGCTTGACCATATGTGCTTATTATGAATCAAGTAGTTCTATTTGTCGTTTAATTAATGCACATCCTCGAGATGCACACTTTATTACAAAGTATATTGTTTTGCCTTTAATTTTTATCAGATGGCTTACATTGTTAATTATGTCTCATAAATAAGTGATTCATAGAATTTTTTCCATATTTACCTTTGTACTTTGGTGTATATACAGTTGGATAAAAAATTAATATAACAAGTGTTATTTTTCAGCTAATATGTGCCTATGTTTGTAATATGTTTGCTCCCTTTTCTCTTTGCAGGTACTCCCATTTATACGTGTGACTACTCTGGCTTTACAGGATAAGCTGATTGCAAACTTTTTTGTAAAATTACTTACATACTTGAACGAGAACATCTATGGATAAAAGAGGTGTGCCTACAACACATTCGGAACAAAAGGAACCAACTTAGCCTGCACAGTATTTCAGGAATAAAGAGCGCACCCGTGAAGCTGGATAACAACTACATCACATGTTGGAAAGCACACGCTTGAAATTGATTAACCACCAACGAGTAGCGGATAAGAGGACCAGGTTGTGTAAAGAAAATGGCAAATAGTCAAAGACTTTCTTAAGGAATTTTCCATAGCTCCCATTTGTTCTGCGAATAACCTTCTTATTCGGACAAAGGGTCCGATCAAAAGGCAATGCCATCCAGTGGCGGATGTAGTGTATTACCAACGGGTTCAATTGAACTCATTACTTTCGATTCGGAGTAAGATTTTTATGTAAAAATTCTTTAAAATTGCAAAAATAGTAGTAGATATGAAACCATAAACTTAAGAAATATAATGAGTTCAATGCTAAAATCTTTAAAAGTTTAACTCATAAAATTTAAATCCTGGATCCGCCTCTGTTGCCATCTCGCCTACAAATTCCACTAGAGACAAAACAATGAAAATGATAGAAATGATATCATTTTCTCACTGTAAGTGTGAATTGTTTTAGATGAAAGTGGTGGTGACCATGTACATTATGTTCTATATTCTGTAAATTTCACTGATTTATCGACCAAGTTCTAACTTGAGAGCTTTATATTGGAACTGGATCGTGATGGTAGCAGATGTTTGATGGTCAAAATTTTATTGATTAAAGAGATGAAGATTTTCAATTATAAATAGTAGTTTACGCATATCTAAGAATTTCGGAGTACCTTGACTTTGGGCTCGTGCGTAACACGGGCTACACCCCACTAGTATTGAAATAAACGGTAAAATCGGGATTCAATACGCTGTTTTTTTGGATATTCTATTCTACAAGAGATCACAATCCATATATGTTTCGTTTTACTTTGGCAAAAAACATAAGTTGCCACCTAACCTTTGGCCCAAATTCCCTTTACACATTTTATGTGGACGATAATAACATTATACGCGCAACCTTTTTAAAGTGCATCTAGTACACACCTCTTTTGACCAAGTAAGTTTCACGCAAAAAGAGCGCGTAAAGAGGTGAAAAATGAGAATCTGCAGGATTATTTGAACGCTGTAGAGTTAAATTAATTGATCCGATGGTCTGAATTTTTTTTTTCTTTTTATCCTTTTCTATCTTTTATTATTTCACACAAAATTAAAAAAGAAAAGTAAAAAAAAAACATATACACATACCTTCGTCCCCAACCCCTCTTCCAACAAACTGACCAACTGGACGACTTGAGCAAGATTTTGATTTCTATTCGCCGTGAACTTTTACATCTCCATGTGCTTTTTTCCAATGCCATGGATTTTACAGTAAAACCCTTTTCCTTTACGTCTTTTGCTTGTTGGAAATGGAATTTTGCTTACTTCGGCCGGTGAAAAGTATGGATATTTAGCCAGAATATTTTTGATGACTATTTTCTTGTTGGTTTTATCTTTCATGGCTGCTGAGGTTTAGAGGACAAAAAATTACACATTTCTACCAAATCAGAAGCAAGATTAATAGAATCAATAACCAAAGAAGTCCAACTAGTAGCTTCTTTTAGGCCAAGCACCACTGACATTAGGAGACCCATCCCTAATAGTAGCATGATATTTAGGGGTTGTAGTTGAAGAAGAAACAACAGTAGAGATGATGAGCAGATGCGGACCCAGAATTTGAACGCTACGGGGGCACCACTATATGTTAATTACTAGTGATAAAATTCGACGTGCACCTAGATGCTAATTACTAATGATAAAATTTGGCGTGCAACTCTTTAAAAACTTAATGATTATGATCGATAACTTATCATCTAAGTATTAAAAAAGCTCTAAAGAAAGAAAAAACATCGAACAGAGAGAGATTTTTCGCAAATTGAATGCTACGGGAAGGGAAGGTGTTTGATTTAAGTCTATTTCAAACTTTAAAATTTTTAGTTTTTTCTCAATTAAAAAAGAGTCAATGATCAAAAGGGTGTTCAAACTTTAAAATTTTCAAAAACTTATACAAAAAAATCAAGATTAAGGGTGTGTTAATAGTCAAGTATTTGAAGAAGAGTCTCAAACTCCCAGTTGCTATCGTGGAGTCAGAGTTGACGATACCCACTACTTTATTAAAGTGATTGTTGAAGAAGGTTGTGACAGAAAATATTTATATTTTTTCATTTGTGGAGCAATAAGTTTTAATTTGAAGTTTTTGATTTGAAGGGTGATATTTACAAAAAGAATAAAATTAATTAAGTTGACCAGTATATACTAGTACTAAACTAAAACTGATTTTAGGGGAAAAAAACTGATGTTACAGAAAGAAAGAGTAAAAGCTAAACATGAGTTTCGAACCCGCGTCAACCACTAAAGGGAGGAAACTAAAACACTCTACTCAAGCATTCCTCCGGTCAAACTTTTGTGTTTGGGGGCACACGTAAATTATTTAAGGGATCCAACTGTATTTACAAATATATATAAAATATATATACATGGTTTCTGCCAAAACTAACGGGGTCCCGTGACCCCTCCAAAGGCAAGGTAGGTCCGCCTCTGATGATGAGGGGTTTTGGGGGGTGGGGGGAAGATAAGAGATGGATGGGTCGGTTGGGGAAGGGTTAAGTTGAAAATAAATGGGTCGGGTTTAATAATTTCAAATAGGCTAAAGTCAAACGCGTGCATTACACGAATATATTTTTTACTTGTCTAGGTCAAAAAAAGTATGTACAAAATATACTTTAGAAAGATTACGTATGCAATATTATTATCGTTTACAAAAAATATATAAGGAGAATTTGGGCCAAAGGTTAAGTGGCGTATTTTGCCTATTACTAATGTTTACGTGAAAAAGCAACAGTCGTACCCTAAAAAAAAAAGGAGAGGAAGAAGAAAAAGCCAACAGTTGTAGGTGCCACTTACGCAATATATTCAAAAAGGGATGGGCATATTTGTCCGAACACGTCACCTAACTTTATTTAACTTGGATTCCATTAATCACAAACCTACTCATATCCTTCCTTTTTTTTCCACCTTTACAGCAAAAAAGAGAAAAAAGAGTACAGAAAACACAAAAAGAAAGCTCACAGATTCTACATTGAATCAGTCATGATGTTTCCAAGTCTTGTAGAGGTACTAAAAAAATCTACTTACTCTATTTTATTGTATATATGACTAATATGTTATGCATATTTAATTAGGTATCAGTTGGGTATCTGATGTACGAAATGTTACAACTGGTCAACTCAACCGAAGTCCAACTTTTCAACTAGCTAGTTTTACCAGATGAAGCTGCTAAACGTGGTCTGAAGCTGAAGCAGGTTCTTTGTCTGCTTTTGATCTGGTAATTGAAGCTAACTGTATGATTTCAGTTCCTTTTGCTGCTGTATGTATTGTTGGTTTTCGTATTACAGTTGATTAGCTTCAGTAGTTTTGTTGGTTTTTTTTCTTTTTCTTTTCTGTCTTGGTTTCTTGAGTTTTACTCTATTGTTGGAGGATTACTTTTTGACTTGCTTTTTCTTGTTTGGTGATGATGCTATTTTCTTGACCAAGCCGCTCTTGCTAGGTTGCATTTTCTTAGTGTTTGTACTTTTCTATCTAAGAGTTGATTAATTTAGTAACAGAGAGAAAATTATGATCCTGTTTTTGGCTCTTAATGGTGAAAACATCAGCTTGACCATTAGTTTAAATGGAGAATTGTTCTTGTTAGGTAGGTTGAAATATTTGGAGGAATGGTTTCTGATTTTTCTAATCGAATTCTCTCTTTGACTGGTGGTGTTTTATTATGTTATCTAAGTACTGAGTTATTGCGAAATATATAAAAATATACTATGTAGCAGTACTGAATT
The DNA here is from genome assembly GCA_005239505.1 of Nicotiana paniculata. Taxonomy (NCBI): domain Eukaryota; kingdom Viridiplantae; phylum Streptophyta; class Magnoliopsida; order Solanales; family Solanaceae; genus Nicotiana; species Nicotiana paniculata. Next base: position 139,353 of record ML309057.1, on the reverse strand, counting down.
TGGGATTACTACTGAATATGGAATTTGAAAACTAACCAGGGATAATGCTGTGCTCTCTTCTATCAGGTGTGCTGATCGAACATGGGTTCTGAAAAATATCTTAGTCTGTTCGAGACTAGGCGACTGATATGGCTATTGGGCGTGGTTTTTGCCTTTGTTTTAGTGATTCAGTATGTTGGTTTTCCATATGGTTATGCTCTGTCCTCTTTATTTACTGCCAATGTGGGTCAAATAAGCAGCTCGCAAAGAGTAGATCAATCCCATAACTTCAGTAGGTCAGAAAACCTGACACATGCTAGTGTTGTGAACGCTACTAACATTAATATTATCCATGAAGCAACCAATGAAACCAAGCTCTCTGTTGGGAATAATGAAAAGATAGAGGGTGATCCTATGCCCCCGTTGAATGAATCATCTGGTGATACCTTAACTGAGGACGTTGATCCAGAAGATGAATCCCCTTTTAAGGATTCAGAAATGGGCAACAAGTCTACTGGGGAAAATTTTGGAAGAAATAGTAGCGTAGCTCCAGATAAGACTGCTGACTCTGAATATGATTTACAAGCTTCAAATGGTACATCTGAAAGTTCTTCATCGCATGTGGATGATACTCATGGGGGAGACAGTATTTCTCCAGCACCGAGGGAAGCTAAAACGTTGGATATAAGTCCCACAGGAATTTCTGTTGCAGCACCACCAATGATTATGACACCTCAGGTCAATGTTGATGCGGAAAAGGGAGCTCCTTTGATATCTTCCTATCAGAATGTATCTGCAAAAGAAGGAAACACAGGTCATGTACTTGAAAATGATAAAATACCGGGGCGAATGCGCACTGACCATGCTCCTTCAGTTAGTCATTCTTCTAAAAGTAGTGCTCCTGTTAAGAAGGAGTCGGGCGGGCCAAAAGATAGTGTAGTTTCAATAGCTGAAATGAATATAATGCAGCAAGAGACTCACACTTCATTTCATTCAATGGTATGTATTTTAGTTTGGTAATCACACTTGCCTAATTGAAGAACAGATAGTATTCTAATTATTCCCTCTTCTTTGTTCTTTTGATCTTTTCTGTAGAAACCACGATGGTCCTCAGATGCGGATCAAGAACTACTACGTGCAAAAAATCTCATCGAGAATGCACCTCTGGCAGGAAATGAACCTGGCCTATATGCTCCTTTGTATAGAAATTTCTCAATGTTTAAGAGGTAATAAAAAATTGTGAAGCGTACTATGATTCTATCCTTTTGTAATGTAGGCATTTTCTAATGTTGGACGTGTATCGAGTTGTACTGCATTAGATCAAATGCTTATGCTTTTTACTCATAAGAAAATAGTAATGCTTTGTTGGAGCTGCTATAACGCGATATCTTAGTTTCAGTCTTGCACACCTTGTTTCTTGGTGCATGCAGTGACTTTCATGCTTGCTTTGGATTAGTTGACTGTTGCATATACTGAATTTTGGAAAACAGAATAGATGCTTTCTTGTGTACTTTATACTATCTCTTTTACTAAAGGAGCCCTGTGAGACAGATAGAAACACAGACCTCAGCCTCCAGTCTTTAGTTTTCTAGTTTGGCATCCTATGAGATTTTCACTTAGTTCTTTGATTGTCACTGGTAGCATTTGTGGGTTGCATCTATATAGAGGCGGTCCGGTGTTCCTGTAGATTTTACCCACTCCTTCATTTTCTCAAGCTTTGCCTTTACTTGTCTTTCAATATGCTTGAGGCTCATTTCTCTGATCTGACATACATCATATGTAGGAGCTATGACTTGATGGAGCAGATTCTCAAAGTTTACATTTACTCTGAAGGTGAAAGACCAGTATTCCATACACCAGTGCTTAAAGGAATATATGCTTCTGAGGGCTGGTTTATGAAGCTCCTGAAAAGAAACAAAAATTTAGTTACCAAGAACCCCAAAAAGGCTCACCTATTTTATCTACCGTTCAGCTCCCGTATGCTAGAGGAGGCCTTATATGTACCAAATTCTCACAGTCGTAGGAACTTAGTTCGATATCTAAGCGATTACCTCAACACCATTATCCAAAGACATAATTTTTGGAACAGAACTGCCGGAGCTGACCATTTCCTTGTTGCCTGCCATGATTGGGTAAGTTTTGGATTCTTCATTTAATTTAATCTAAGTTCCCAAACGTGTATTAAAAGATCTGTTTTGATTCCAACAGATTTTATCCATATTTCTCTTCTGCGTCCGCACAATCTCATCTTATATTTTCTGTTTTCTCGATTAAAGATAAATCATACATACTTTTGTAGGTAGATATATGAATTTCTGTTGGATACTGAAATGAAAAATTTCTTTCTCAGGCCCCTCAAGAAACAAAAAGAATTATGGCTAATTGCATAAGAGCTTTGTGCAATGCTGACATCAAAGAAGGGTTCCAATTTGGTAAAGATGCGTCTCTTCCAGAAACATATGTGCGTGTAGCTAAGAATCCCCTTAGAGAAATTGGTGGGAAGCGTCTTTCTCAGCGACGGACCCTTGCTTTCTTTGCTGGCAACATGCACGGTTACCTTCGCCCCATCCTATTGAACTACTGGGAAAACAAAGATCCTGATATGAAGATTTTTGGCAAGATTAGTACAGTGAGCTATGTCCAATACATGAAGAGAAGCAAATACTGCATATGTGCAAAAGGTTATGAAGTCAACAGTCCTCGAGTGGTGGAGGCCATTTTCTACGAGTGTGTCCCGGTGATTATATCTGACAATTTTGTACCCCCTTTTTTCGAGACTTTGAACTGGGAGGCTTTTGCCATATTCGTACCAGAGAAGGACATCCCGAAATTGAAAGACATACTTGTATCAATCCCAGAGAAGAGGTACCGGGAGATGCAGAGAAGGGTCAAGATGGTGCAGCAGCATTTCCTTTGGCACGTCAAGCCTGTGAAGTATGATGTTTTTAACATGATTCTCCATTCAATATGGCACAACAGAGTTTTTGGAATAACGCCTAGGTGACAAATGTACACGAATAGATAGTTTCAGAGTTTTTAGATAATTTAATGCAGCATTCTTTTTGCACATACCACTTGGTAAAAGGTTTGAGGAAGATGAAATAAGTTGAATGAATAGGCAGATGAGTGAGGAGGAAAATGTATCTGATTGTTTCCTGTACATAGACTTTAAAAGATATCATTTGTTGTTTCTTTATTTTAGCATATGTCTACTTGTTTCTTCTTCTCTTATTTGGACAAATCTACAGAACATCTTTGTAATTTAGTTGCACTGTACCTTGAACTGAGGCTGAGCAGCAACTTGACAGACCTGGCTGGATTTAGTACGTTGGCCCCAGTCTGTAGCTAAATTGGACTAGAGCATTCTTTGCCTCTTTGATAAAATGTGTTCCTTTGCCTCTTTGATAAAAGGTGTGGTAACTGTGCTAAAGTTCCAAAATGTGATACAACTTTCCTCCCAAAATTGTTTTTAGTAAACATTGGTTTAAAGCGTAGAATAATTAGAGCAGACATGTATAATATTTATGCAAAATATCTTAGGTGAACTTTGGTATAATAAAGCATACAGAGTGAAAGAAAATGATAGCTGAGCTACTTTTTGGAATTTAGTACTCAATCATTCTTCTTTTAACAGTGGCCTTAAGCATTTCAAAAAACAATTTATCTTAGTCAAGGAAATGACCCCCTTTTCATTCCCTTGTTCTTTTTTATTTTTCTTGAAAGATATTAATCTTTTCCTTTACCTTTAGGGACAACTTGGTGCACTAAGCTCCCGCTATATGTGGAATCCAGAAAAGAGTTGGACCACAAATGTTTATTGTACGCAACTTTACCTTCTAACGTCGTTTTCTAAATTTTATTACATTAGTGGATAAGTCAGGAGGTAGGAGAAGGGAAACGGTGAAATTGAGCATGCATCTATAATCTATTCTATGAAAGAAGAGGTTCTACCAAGTTCAATAATATTAGAGTTTTACCGTAAAACGGTGCAGTTGAATTTATAGCGTGGTTTATAGCAAGCGAATCGATTTGATCTCAAAATAATAAATAAATTGCAAGACTTAGCGTTAAAATCGAGACAAAATAACAGACAATTTGGTTCCAGGAGCAAGGCTTCCGAAGACAGCAATAAGAATATTGTTAGACAGAAAATAAAGTATTATTTAGCTTGGAATATTGTATAGCACAAGTTTTTCAGAATTTTTCGTGTGTTACAATGGTTGTTGAAGCCACTAGTTATAGCTATACATAGGAAACAAGATCCTAGGATCAAGCCCCTCTTAAATGACAATAATGGGGGCCATGATGAATATGTAACGGCAGGTCATGAATGCCAAAATTCTCTATAACGGATGTGTATTTAATATTGAGGAATATTCTTCATTGAATGTTATCTGGTGGAAAATATTTGTTTTCTCTCGTTGACAATATTCCCTTCGGGGCCAACCCGATGCCAACCGAAGCTGTTGTCCTCGGTCTTGATTTTCACTTGCTTCGCCTTCCGTCTATCCCCGATTCCACGTGTCATTCTGTTATTCGAGTATTTAATATGAACCGATTTTTCCCTATACAGATAGTCCCAGTGCTTTCCAGTGGCACATCTTTGTGTCACCGAGAAGTTGGTGAAGATTCCTTTCTTGGCGAGAAATTTTCTGTAAAGTTTCTGATGCTTGATAAGACGCACGTCTCTTCGCATTTAACACCCCAAACACGTATTATTCCATGATTTAGAAATATTTTTTCCTGTTCTTGAGGTAATCATGGCCACGATTTTAGCCGCATATTCCTTTACTTATATGCCTCATTCTTCTTCTTTACACTTATCAGTTTTACAAACTCTCTCAACTTCGTTGCATCCAACTCTTTTCTGCTTTCACCCTTCTTTAATCTTCTTCAAAGAACTCTTATCACCTTCTGCGGATCATGGCTTCTTTTACTAACTCTTTTAAGAACTCCTGTCTTTTCTTCGATAGGGGTTCGAAGGAGAGTAAAGACAAAGAAATCAAGGTTGATGCTGACCCCCTACAGTGAGCACCATCATCCCCAAATGTCTCAATACAGCCAAGAACTTCGAAGAGAAGTTCCCTTTTTCAAATTTTCGTACTTGGGGTGTTGGTAAATTCCCTTCTTCTATCCTCCCTTCTAGCATTCCTACTATGAAAGAGGACTGTGATTGTCACGACCTGAAAATTATTGCTCCCGAACTAGTGGAGCAAGTAACCTTCTCTAAGAAGGGATTCATGTACGTTTATACGTACTCATTTACTTTGGGTGCATTTTAATTGAGCGAGGGAATTGACCCCGTGATTTTGGAGTTGTTCCACCAATACCAGGTTTGTTTGGCACATGTGGGCCCTTCGGTGTGGCGAACTCTGTCTATGGCGGCTGTGCCAGAAAATGCAGGAGCAGCTCACCTTGGCTTATATGATGAATCTCTACTCCCCCAATATTTTTTGTGGGGGAGTAATAAATTTCAGCAAACATGGCTACCATGCCTGCTTACCAGCATGGATGAAGACAACAATCGTGGATGGATGAAGCGATCATTATTGCCACTAGAGATATTATCCCGGCCATAACTCCATCCTTTCCCGAGTCCTGGACTCGTACACGTAAGTTCAAAGTCTATCTTTTTTTTTCTTCCTGAAAAAAGGTTGTTTCATGTTGGTGATGATCCTTCTCTTTTCATTATTTAAGCAACTGAGTGGACACCATCAAGGGTGAGTCTTGGACCGGCGGGGTTCAGAAGATTTTGGACATCACCACCCAGTGGAAAAAAATGGCTCCCAAAAATACGTATGGAAGGCTAAGAATTATGGTAAATTTACCCGTAAAACCGATTCTGCCTTTCGTGTCATCTTTGTACATAAGAAAACTGGTTAACCTCACTTTTTTGTTAGATTCAGGTCTCCTGTAGGGCTCTGTTACCATCTCCGAGGAGGACATTTTAGTTGATTCCGTGGAGGCTACGAGGCTGTTGAATGAGGCTCTTACCTAAATAGGCGCCATTGAGTCTGCTCCCGGTGTAAGTGCTTTCTCTTGGAGTCCCCGATCAGAGAACAAGCAACTAAAAAAGCGATATTTTTCCTCGGCCGAGGACAAGAATAAAAAGTGAAGAAATCTGCGCCCGAGCCTGCCACATCCACTATGATTATTGATGATGATGGGGAAGCCAGTGATGAAGGTGCATCCCTACAAAAAAGACGACGACCTTCATCAGCTCAACAAAATGTTCGATCTGAAGAGCTTGTAACCCTAATCGATGACGATGCCAAAGTGCTTTGGGGAGAATTTGACTTGGTTGAGAATTCCAATTCCCCATTTTGATCCTAGTCGCTGCTCCCAATATTATGAGGCCGATAACCGAGCCTTTTCTGTCTTCAGTTGGTGAGCAACCCATAACCAACACTGCCTCCACCGCAGCTGCTTCTCAACCCACAACACCGTCATCTTCATCTCCTTCCACGCCGACCATACCTTCATCACCAACAACAACTACATCACCCCCAACAGTCGCAGATGCCCAAGAGGAGGATGTCCCTTCTCCCTAGTCCCCAGACCATGGGAATTTGGGGCATAACTATTCGCCTTCTTCTGCAGATCCCTAGAAGAGAAAGAGTGTCTCCCTCTCGGAATCTATCGAGTGCCATCTGCTTTCCCGGCCGATGGAACTCGCCAATTATCTAAAGCCGCTGGCTTCAGAAAAGGATAAGAAGCAGATACACACTCTCTCGGGAGAGTGTTTGTTAAACAATGCCATGCACATTGCGGCAACGGTATCATACTTGTTCTTTTTACTACTTGTTTCTTTTTGGCTTGTTATGATAGAGTTTCTAACTTGGGATTTTGCTTCGTAGGTCAACTTCCTTGCTTCCGAGGGCCTTCAGAAGTTGATTCTCGATAAAGAAGGGCTTAAGTTCGAGCGGGATCAACTGTTGACCGAGAGGGATCAACTCGTCACACGCCTCCCAGTATTAGAAGTCAAGGCCACTGAAGTGAGTGATCTTGAGGACCGGTTGCAGCTTAACGAGAAAGACGTTGTAGCCTTTAGCCAAGAATCTTCTCAATTAAAATTTCAATTCCAAGAATCTAAGGCTAAGTGGTCTAAAGTCCAAGATGTCGTGCTTGCTGCTGCCGAGCGCGAGACTACCTCCATTGAGGGAGTGAATAGTTTGGAGGTAGCCTTGAATTCCAAGACTACAGATGACGGTGCTGTCGAGGAGAAGCGTGCCCAGATGGAGGATATGTATAATAGAACCACGAGATTTGAGCGGGATGACCTTCTAACCGAGGTTCATAGGCTCAAATAAGAACTTCAGCGCCGAGCGGATTCCCTCATCATTGAAAAAACATATTCTATGTATATCATGAGGATAAAAACCTTGGAAGAGGCCAAAACGAGCGTCATTGTTATTGACAATGAAATCGTCAAGGCCCGAGAGTTGGAGTCAATTGCTCGAAGACGCTCCTGACTCAGCCTGATACAACTGAATATTTTGGTTTCAGTTCTGAGTTTTGAGAAACTGAGGAGGAACTTGAGGAGAATAATGATGAATTCCGAGATCCTGACATGACAACAAATCCGCCTACTTCTCCCGGGGGTGTTGATGCTTATCTTCCCCCAAGTTCTGGGGCGATGTAGTTTAGCACTTTGTTTTCTCTTCTTTTGTTGTATTCCTTTTGTATTTTTTTACTTGTGTTGTTTAGTACGTTTGATAAATAAAAGTGCTTTTTTGTTTACGAATTGTGCAAAGTTTACTTTTTGCATCGAATTATGCAAGGCTTCGAGTGCATTTTTCCCCGATAGCATTTGGGTTCCAGGCATAAAATCTTCCGGAACCAATATTTTACTATGAGGATTTCATAAGAGAGGTCCTCTTATGTTTAAGATACTCTTGAAGAAGACATCTCCTATTCATTCTTGCACTAGTATTTGAAGTACTTGATTAACTTTCAAATGATTAAATCAATCCATCGTTTGGACAAGAAACAAGATAAAAGTAACAGGACTTTATTTTATTCCCTCTATCTCAAAAGTACATAAGCATTCATTTTTCTGAAAGGAAAGAAATTGCCATTACATATGGCTAATTTGTACTACTTGTTTCTACGGGGCTGACTGTGCATTCCCTAGTCCCGATGAGAAATTTTTGTTCCCAGATTTCGTAGTTTCGATTTTTGTGGAAATAAGGTTTCCACATTCTCATATCATTCCCCCAAATGTTCGAATGAAAATTGGAACACTGGAAGTCTTGTTCCTTTGAGGACTCCACTAGTGAATGGTGGATAATATTTGGTCCAATAGCAAGCTTCGTTTCCAGTTAGGAACTTTGATATCGAGCCAAATATTATCTCAGCACCCCTATTGGCTTGTAGGGAAAACACTTGTAAATGGCTGAATAGCCTTTGGTCCGGTGGCAAGTTTTTCTTCCCATTAGGAATTTTCCACCGAGCCAAAGTCTATTTAACCATCTCGCAGTGGTTTGTCGTTTCGATGCCTTGTCGTTTAAAGGCCTTATTTCTGCTGATGGCGTTTCCTTCGTAGTATGTTTTCTATAGCTGCCTCGTTAAAAACCTTGCCTAGAAAACCCAATAGGGACAAAAACTAGACGAAGGGAAAAATAGTGTAGCATTTACTTTCATTATAAGCGGTGCTCATAAGTAATTATACCTTTTGAGGTGAGTCATGTTCTAGTTGCTCGGAAATTTGACACCATCTTGGTTTTCTAGTTCATTTGATCCTTTCTCGGCAATAGCTGAAACTCGGTAGGGGCTTTCCCACGTCGTACCCAGTTTTCCTACGATGAGTTCTCGGGTGTTTTTGGTCCACCATCCTTATGTGCTCCAAGTCCCTGCGTTCGTCAAGAAACTCCAATTTGACTAGCAAAGCTTCGTTGTTTGTTTCCTTGTCCGCCTAGAAGTACCTTAAGGTCGGTTTTCCTACTTCCACCGGGATCAGAGCTTCTACTCCGTATACGAGAGAGAAAGGTGTCTCTCCGGTATTGACTTGGCCGTCGTCCGGTAGGCCCATAACACTCCCATAAATCTTGGAGCCACTTGCCTTTGGCTGCTTCTAACCTCTTTTTTAGGTTTTGAATAATCACTTTATTTGTTGATTTTGCTTGCCCATTTCCGCTCAGATGATATGACGAAGATGTGATTCTTTTGATTTTCAAGTCTTCAAGAAATTTTGTGACCTTCGAGTCTATGAATTGCGGCCCGTTGTGGCGAGAAATCTATTTCAATATTCCAAACGGCAGATTATGTTCTCCAATAGGAAATCGACCAATTTGTGCTCGCTGATTTTCTTGTAAGGACCTTCTTCAACCCACTTAGTGAAGCAATTAGTTAAAATAAAAAGAAATCTTATCTTATCGGGAGTCGGTGGTAGCGGACTGACTATGCCCATCCCCCATTTCATGAATGACCATGGGAATAATACCGAGTGTAATAGCTCTTCCAGTTGGTGTACTAACTTCACATGGCATTGAATTTTATCGCATTTCTGAACGAATGCTTTAGCGTCTTGCTCCATCCGGGGCCAGTAGTATCCTGCCCTAACTAATTTTAACACTAACGAGTCTTCACATGAATGATTTCCACAAATTCCTTTCTGAACCTCCCTCATAGCGTAATTAGTTTCGGAGGCGTCTAAGCATTGGGACAATGGTCCTTGGAACGAACTTTTGTATAACTGTCTTCCCTAAAAGATGTAACAAGCTGCTTCGGTGCGGAGTGCTTGGGATGCCTTCGGGTCTTCGGGCAGCTTGCCATGCTCAAGGTAGTCGATGATTTTATTTCTCTAGTCCCATACCAAGTTGGTTGTATTTAATTCATAACCATCCATATCCAGTACCGAGTGCATAAGCTCTAAGAATGTACCGGAATCTGATCCCTTCATTTCTGTGGACGAGCCCAGATTGGCTAATGCATCTGCTTCTGCATTTTCTTCTCTTGGGATGCGAGTAAGACCATTCAGTGAATCGTGCGAGTAGAGTTTGGAATCACATTTGATTTCAATGACCTCAGAGTCTAGTCCCTGAGCCAGTTCAAGTCCTGCAATCAAAGCCTCATATTCAGCTTCATTGTTAGTCAAGGGAAAATTTTTTATGGCTTGCCTCAGGACTTCTCCCGAGGGCATGACTAAAACCACCCCGAGACCAGAGCCGTTCACGTTGGAAGCTCCATTTGTGAACAAGGTCCAAACTCCTGATGTCATTTCCGGCACCATCACCGCTTCTTTTGTGGCCAAAGGTAGTAGCCCGGGATTAAAATCATCCACAAAGTGGGCTAAACCTTGTGATTTGATCGCATTCCTCGACTTATATTCAATATTAAATTTACTAATTTCAACTGCCCATTTGGCAAGTCGACCCGACAATTCAGGTTTGTAAAGGACATTCCGCAGGGGAAAGGTTGTCACCACGACTAACAGGTGGCACTGAAAATGAGGTCTAAGATTTTGAGCGGCGACTATGAGATATAAGGCCAGTTTTTTGAGGTGCGAATAATGAGTTTCCGCTCCCGATAAAATTTTGCTAACTTAATAGATAGGAGACTGCGTACCTTCGTCTTCCCAGACTAGAATGACACTTACCGCTAGCTTTGAGACTGCTAAGTATATTAGCAACTGTTCACCTTCCTCCAGTTTTGATAGTAACAGAGGGCTTGATAGATACCTTTTCAGGTTTTTAGAGTTTTTTGGCATTATGGAGTCAACTCGAAGTTGTTGTTATTCTTCAAAAGTGAGAAGAAGTGATGGCATTTTTCGAAGACCGAGAAATGAACCTGCTTAGAGCGGCCAGTCTTCCGATTAGTCTCTGAACTTCTTTCACATTTATCAGCTCGTCTGGAATATCCTTGATGGCCTTAATCTTGTTAGGATTGACTTCAATCCCCCTTTGTGAAACTAGGAAACCTAAAAATTTACCGGAGCTGACTCCGAACACACACTTTTTGGGATTAAGCTTCAGGTTGTGCTTCTGTAGGATGTCAAAGGTTCCTGGAGGTGTTTCAAATGGTCACCTGCATTCAAAGACTTAACCAGTATATCATCTATGAAAACTTCCATTATTTTCCCTATTCGCTTTTCAAACAGTTTGTTCACGAGCCTCTGATAAGTGGCTCTGGCTTTCTTAAGCCCGAAGGGCATCACATTGTAGCAATATGTCCCAAAGTTCATTATGAACGAAGTTTTTTCCTGATACTCTGGGTTCATCAAGATTTGGTTGTACCCGGAATAGTCATTGAGGAAACTCATCAACTCGTGTCCGGCCGTCGCATCAATCATTTGATCAATGTTTGGCAATGAAAAAAATTTGTTTGGGCACACATTATTCAGATCCTTATAATCTATGCATGTACGGAATTTATTATTCTTTTTTGGTACTACTAATATGTTAGCTACCCAACCAAGATACTTTACCTCCCATATTGAACTGATATCGAGTAAGCGAGTTACCGTTTTTTCGACAAACTTGTTTCTAACCTCGGCAATTGGGCGCTTCTTTTGCCTTACCGACGGGATGATAGGGTCCAAGCTTAGCTTGTGCACGACTACCTCTAGTGGGATACATGTCATATCCGTGTGCGACCTTGCAAAATAATCAATGTTAGTTTTAATAAATTATATAAATCCTGACCTAAGCTCGGGGTTTAGTCCCGCCCCCAAGTGGAACTTCCTCTCTAGAAACTTTTCGATCAATGTCACTTGTTCGAGTTCTTCCGCCGTTGATTTAGTCACGTCCGTTTATTATGGTACCTGGAAATTCCTTGGTACATGGTAGGATCCTAATGGATCCTCCCCTTTGTTTCATTTGGTTAGGGAGCAGGCGCCCGTTCCTGTAATTGTTATGCCGCGTGTTCCTTACCTTTACTGCTGGAATTTGAGACTGCATTCATCTCCCTTGCCTCTGGTTGATCTCCTCTTATTTGTTTGATTCCCTTTGGAGTTGGGAATTTCAAAAGTTAGTGATACGTTGATGGCATGGCCTTCATCTTATGTAACAATGGTCTGCCAAGAATTATGTTGTAGCTTATGTGTAATGACCCGGTCGGTCATTTTGAGTATTTTAGACCCGTTTCCCTATTTATTTCCTCCTTTATGTTGTATTGTGGTTATGTGACTTGTCGGGGGTGTTTGGCTATGGTTCAAGTGAGTTTATGAGTGAAATAGAACACTTAGTCCCAAGGTTAGGAGTTTGACTTGGAAGAGTGGACAATAGTTTGACTTTTGTGTAGACAAATCCGAATGGAGTTTTGATTGTTCCAATAGCTCTGTATGGTTATTTTGGACTTAGAAGCGTGTCCGGATGTTGATTTGGATGCCCGTAGGTCGTTTCGGCTTGAAATCGCGAAAGTTAGAAAGTTGAAGGTTTGGAAGATTAAGAAGTTTGACCGGGAGTTGACTTTATTGATATCGGGGTCAGATTTTGATTCTGGAAGTTGAAATAGGTCTGTCATATCATTTATGACTTGTGTAAAAAATTTGAGGTCAATCGGACTTACTTTGGTATGAATTGATATTTGTTTCGAAAGTTGGATGTTCATAGTTTCAATAGGCTTGAATTGGGTTGCGAGTCGTAGAATCGATGTTGTTTAATGTAATTTTTTTTGCATCGAGTAGGTCTGTTATATGTTTTGGAACTTGTTGGTATATTCGGACGGGGTCCCGGGGGACCCAGTTTGAATCGGGATGAAATCAGATCATTTTGGACTTTGGTTGATTTGCTGAACCTGCTGTTGTTCTGGTGTCATCGCACCTGCGGAGGGTTTGGTCGCAGGTGCGTACACGCAGGTGCGTGAGTTTGATCGTAGAAGTGAGGAGCTATGGGCCAGGTAGTGATCGCAGATGCAAGGATATTGGCCGCATATGTGGATATGGCCAGGAAGGCCTGAGATTGCAGGAGCGTACTCAATCCGCAGGTGCGTGAGCGTAGGTGCACAATTTTTGTCCGCGGAAGCCGAATTCCCCGACCTTATTGGAACCGCACCTGCGATGGATTTTCAGCAGGTGCCACTCTATGCCCGCAGAAGCGCAAACCGCTAGACAACAATTAACAAAATTCAAAACGAAGGTTTCATCTTATTTTCATCTTTTGGACCTAGAGAGCTCGGTTTGTGATGATTTTGAGGGATTTTTAAGAAAATCATCGGGGTAAGTGATTCTAACTCGAATATGGCTATTATACATGAATCCATCTTTATTTTGTCATCTAATTAGTGATTTGATTTGAAAAATTTGGGGAATAATTAAGAAACTTCTTAGACTAAATTTTGGGGATTTGAAAGGCGATTTGAAGTCGAATTTGAGTAATTTTTATATGGTTGGACTCTTTATCAAATGGGTGTTCAAATTTTGTAAGTTTAGTCGAGTTCCGAGACGCGAGTTTGGAGTTGAATTTTTGTTTCTCTTTAGAGGTTACAACTTTATTGTTCAGAATAACTTACTATAGTTTGTATTTATGGTATGAAGTTGTTTTGGCTAGATTCGAGCCGTTCGGAGTTGTATAATAGCGGGAAAGGCTCACCAGTGGATTGAATTAGCATGTTTTGAGGTAAGTGTCTTACCTAAGTTTGTATGGGGGAATTACCCCTTAGGATCGGTGTTGTTTGAGTTAATTGTGGTATGTGGACGCCGTGTACGCAAGGCGACGAGTGTGTACACGGGATAAATATGGTAATTAACGATTTTTAGCTATGTCGATTCCTTTTATACCTTTAATTGAGTTTCCATAGTATGTTATATTCATCATCATTAGTTTATCTTCACATGCTTTACTTGACATCGTAATTACTTGTCTTACCTCTTACTTGCTAATTCTCGTTACATGCTTAGTTGAAGTTATTATTCTCTCCATTTCTTATTTATTATTTAATCATTGAGTTCTTTTACTTGAAGTTGTTATTTCTTGGAATATCTTACTGTTTAATTTGGTGTTGAAGCTATAAAGGCCGTGATCCACATTGAGGCAACATTATAAATTTGTTGAAATACTATTCTTGTTGAGTTATTCACTTTCGATTTTTATTTTTGAGAATCTTGTACATATTGTGGTTGAGCCATGGGCTATCTATTGTGGAAATACTATTATTGTTGACTTCTTTGGCAAGTTGTGATATTGGGCACTTGAGGTACAATTTGTGATATGTTTTGATATTGATATGCATGTGGTGGTATAAGGATTGGGGGTTGAAACGCATGCGGTGAAATAAGGTGGGATTGATATGCGTGTTGCTAGTAGGGGAACTAATTGAACCCATGCGCTGTGATAAGGTGGGATAAAACGAGGGAAGCTATTTCGGTAAAATGATTTTCAAAACTAAATGCAAGGATCCCGCGGTGATATAACGAAAGTTGTGTTTGATTTGTGAAATGAGACTACGAGGCAGTACCTCGGTAGTGATTCTTGTTGATACCTTTCATTTACAACACTTGTGTTTGTTTAGAAAGTTCCGTGGCATTCTTACTATGTGTTTACTTCTGTGATGTCTTAATTGACTTAGTTCAGTGTAGCTATTCTTGTTTGTTTATCATTATCACATTGCCATATATTTGTTCAGTTTTATTATTCATTCCAATAGTCTCTTGACCTGACCTTGTCACTACTCTATCGAGGTTAGAATTGACACTTACTGGGTACCATTGTGGTGTACTCATGCTATGATTCTGCACATCTTTTAGTGTAGATCCTGGTACCTCTAACCAGCCTAGGCACCAGTGAGTTGAGCTCAGATTTGGAGACTTCAAGGTATATCGATGGCATCCGCAGTCCTCGGAGTCACCCTCTATCTAGTTCTATTTAATTTTTTTCCTTTTTATAGATACTCGTTGTATAGGGATGTTCAGTATACACTTGTAGCGCGTGTGACTTGGCATCACCGGATTTTGAGAGTTTTGTTTTGTTGAGTTGCAGAGTTCTTTTATGATAGTTGTTAAGTTATTTGAAAGTTTTATCATTTTCACAATTAAATTCTGCCTGTATGTTAGTCTTACCTAGTCTTAGAGATTAGGTGCCTTCACGACATCCTACAGAGGGAAATTGGGGTTATGACACTATGTCTCCATGTACTACTTCAAACAAGGTAGTCTTCATGACCCTTTCAGCGTTAGTGGGCAGCAAGATCTCCTCTCAGGTTGTCTCACTCGCCAAGTTGAATCCGATGAGAAGCTTCGTTGCCGGAATAATGGTTCCGGTTAGCTTGGCTTGCTCCAGCACTCTCTATTGAATGATATTGGCTGAACTTCCTAGGTCCACCAAAACACGTTTAATTTTAAAATCTGGAACATTAAGAGAAATTACCAGGGCATCTTTGTGCAGCAATAGAAGTACATTGGTGTCCTTCTCTATGAAGGTGATGCTGTCCTCGACGACTTCCTGAAGTCTCTTGATATGGGTCACCAATACTTTTGTCTTTTTTGCTGCTGAGAAGGTTACACTGTTGATCTCATTTCCCCCGAAAATCATGTTGATGATTTTTCGAGAAGGGTCTTCACCTATCTTCGAGGATTTCGCGTTGTCTCGGCTACGACCGTAATTGTTTTTAGCCCGATCGCTTAAGAACGCTCTGAGATGGCCATTTTTCAACAATGTTGCAACCTCCTCGTGCAGATGTCGGCAGTCCGTAGTCTGGTAGCTGTTAGTACCATAATACTCGCACCACATATTAGGATCCCTCTAGCTGGGATCAGATCTCATTGGCCTCGGGAACTATGTTTCCTTGATGTTCCTCATTGCCAATACTCGCTCCACTACATTGACATTGAAGTTGTACTCGGACAACCAGAGATAGGTTGAATCCGGGGAACCTGATACCTTTTTATCTTACAATTATCTGATATTCCGGCCGCAGTTGGTTCTTCTATCGGGAGAGAAACTATCTGCCGATCGGAACCCTCTGCCATATCTTTTGGCCCTTTCGTAGGGCAAAAATCGGCCCTTGGAAGATCGCCGATATGCATCAAAATTATCCTTTAATTTATCCCTGTTCTTTTTCTCGATCATCACCCTTAGTTGGTGCAAGGAACCCGAGCTGATCATCTTCAATTTTTATCTTTTACTCGTAACAGTTATGGACATCCGTGCATGTAGGTTGTTGGAACTTAAGCAGGCTTTCTTTCCGTTTCTGGGAAGCGTCGGAGCTCCTCTAGTTCAGCGTCTTAGTAAATTGCCTCAGCTGCCCATTCATCTAGCACGACCGATAGCAACATCCTTTCTTTCTGAAACTTGGTCACGAACTCACATAGCAATTCAGACTGTCCTTACGCAATTCTGAATATGTCCGTCTTTCGGTCTTGTACTTTCCTGTCCCTATCATGGGCCTTTATAAAAGAGTCTGTGAGCATATCAAAGGAATCTATTGAGTATTCGGTTAAGAGTGAGTTCCATGTCAGGGCCCCTTTCGTGAGGGTTTCTCCGAATTCTTCAGTAGGGCTGACTCAATCTCGTGTGGAGGCAATTCGTTCCCTTTCATTGACGTTGTATAGGTCGTGATGTTCTCTTGAGGGTCCGACGTCCCATCATATATTGGTTAATCTGACATTTTGAACCGCTTCAAAATTAACTCGGGTGCTGAGCTCAGTTTGACCGACAACTGGATGTATTTCTTTGAGTCCAGGCCCTTTGCCCCTGGTGGCGCACTTGGAATTTGATCCATGCGGGCATTTATTTCCCTCATAAACCGCATGAGCTCAGTTTTGAAGGGATCATTACTGTTTTTTTTACCGGATCCGCTGCCGTTCCCCCCAGCCCCCTCGAAGCCAACCTCACCCCTCGGGGTATTGTTATCAACCCTTTGCGCTGTTTGATTCACGGGATCCCTGGGAGGTACTGGACCTCTTCCATTCGCATTGTTGGAAGAACCCGACAACGCTTGCCTTAATTATGTCAGGGCCTGTTCTTGCCATGAGAGATGGCCCATGATGTCCTTTTGCTGTTCTCTCAACATCCTCACTGTTTCCGCAACATGCTCATATTCGACATCATCATGAGCCGGTCACGTACGTGTCGTGGATGTCGCCCACCATGAATTGGCGTGGCTACTTCCTCCTCGTTGCGGGTGTCATTGATCAAATCCTCATGTTGAGGCAAATTTCCTTATGCCTCAACATTGTGTGCGATGTTGCCATCGTTAGATACCATCTTTTAAGATTTTTGCTAAGAAACGAAGAATCAAACAGATAAGTAATAGATGTAAGGATCAACTCAATTACACAACTGTCTAAGCTCCACGGTTGGCGCCAAACATTTTCCCATAAAATGGTACAGTTGAACTTATAACGTGGTTTATAGACAAGCGAATCGATTTGATCCCAAAATGATAAATAAATTAAATAAAATGCAAGACTTAGTGTTAAAATTCGAGAGAAAATAACAGACAGCTTGGTTTCGGGAGCAAAACTTTTGAAGACAACAATAAAAATATCGTTAAACATAAAATAAAGTATTATTTAGCTTGGAATAATGTGTAGCATAAGTTTGTCAGAATTTTTGTGTGTTACAATGGTTGTTGAAGCCACTATTTATAGCTATACCTAGGGAACAAGGCCCTAGGATCAAACCCCTCTTAAATGATTATAATGGGGCTATGGATGAATATTTAACGGCGGGTCATGAATGCCAAAATTCTCTTTAACGGATGTTTATTTAATATTGAGGAATATTCTTCATTGAATGTCATATGGTTACAAATATCTGTTTGATCTCGTTGATAATGTTTCCTTCGGGGCCAACCCGATGCTAACCGAAGCTGTTGTCCTCGGTCTTGATTTTCACTTGCTTCGTCTTTCGTCTATCCCTGGTTTCACATGTCATTCTGTTATTCGAATACTTAATTTGAACCGATTTTATCTTATACAAGTAGTTATAATTAGTTTTTAGAGTTTAATGTAAAAGGGCATCTACTAAGAAACCATATCATAAAGTAAAACGAAAAATGCTTAAAATAGGAAGATAGAGAAGATGATACTCCAGGACAAAAGTCATGGTTTAGAAACAATGATAACCTTTAATTGTTTAAGATTAGGAAAGAAATTATCAATTTGATGAAGAAACACAATACAATTATTAATGCATATTAATAATAGAGTGTTGATCGGAGAAGAAAATTGTTAGAGCTGAAGAGAATCTTAGATAGCCGTTATATGGATCTCTTCAGTTATCACTCCAATACTTAGATTATGAGGCCTTGTTTCACCAGTTGTACGAACCTTGTCCTTAAACTCCCATGTTCTAGGGCAACAAAGAACGGAAGGGAAAAAAAAATGTATGCTCTGCCCCAAAGCTTGAAAATACAAACCTCTAATTTCCAATTCATTGACTTACTGTTAGTTTCACTAACGAAATTGATTTTAGCCGCCATTAAATCCTGTAATAGACAGAGATATTTATAAATATAAGTAGAAACTCCAACAAAATTCTTATGAAAACATATATGAGGCAATTCGGTATCTGAAGTAATTGACTTTTTGCTGATGATTCTCCAAAAAATGCATGTGAAAGGAAACCATGGCACATGAGCAAGAATCTGTGGTATTTTTCCAAGATTGGTAAACAACAGTCGCCATAGATACCATATTTTTTATATGTAACATATGCCGTCAACAAACTTCACAGAAATGATTTGTTACAAAAATACAATTTCAACTGGAATAAAGATTGTTCATGAAATACATATCATACCAATTACCTCTTGTAGTCCAGAATTGATGTTTGATATGCACACGATGGAGAAAGAATAGAACTATATACTGTAAAAATAGAACCAATTTGATAAAACTGTGATATGATGTTACTGAAATCCAACGTTGAAGAATTCGTAGGTGAGGAGTTGAAATCGTGATGAGAGATCGTGGGATTGAAGCGCCGAATTTGGAGGATGAAATTTTTAGGGCAAATAGGCGAAAATGGCATTCCCAATTGCCATTTCTTTAAACAACTACCGTTGTTTCAAAAAAGTAGAAACTACGATTTTTAAAAAAAATAATATATACATATATATTAAATTGTTTTCAAAAACTTAATTAGTTAAGAAACTAATTTTAACTAAAATAACTAATTTGTCCCAAAGTTGCTACATGGTATGTTATACATGCATCACTTGGCAAAATTTTAAGGATGACTTCTTTCCTTTTAAGTAAATATAAATAAGAGGAGTTGAAATTTTTTTCTTTTGAATTCTGCTTGCATTTTTTCAACAATATCCTTATATTTTTCTTTCTTCTTAAATTCAGAGAGTAGAAAAGAAATTTCAGCTATATGTAGTAAAGCCATAATAATAATAGGGTAATATGCTCCAAAAAACTCAACAGTAGCTGTATAAAATTTATGCAAAATTTAACAACATTATTAATGGCCTCCCAATTATTAGTTGTTAACATATGGTTTGGATCAGTACAATGCGCATTAGCAACTTCAATTATCAACAATCTATATTTGTAGCAACATTTTAAAAATAAGTATGCATAATTCCATCTAGTAACAATTTCATCTGGCATGAATCTAGGGTTAAGGTTATGTTCGGTACACTTAGTCTTAAATTCCCTAATTCTAAATTGTCTATTATTTCCTTGAACAACACCAGCTGCCCTTCTAACATGAATAATCTCAGTCAAAAATAAATCAAGTCACTTTTAACAATTATATTATAAAAATGACATGCACACCTAACATGAAAAGTTTCGTCAAGTGGTGGTTTCAAATGCAGTCTTAATATTAAAATAGCGGCATTATTGTTAGAAGCATTATTAAAAGACATACACAATACTTTTTTTATTAAGATTGTAAAATGCAACAACTTCGTAAATAGTAGTACTTATAAAAATACCAGTATAACTTTGATCTTCATCATATTTAAAAGCGATAATACGTTTTTTGCATAGAATAATTATCATCTATCCAATGACATGTAATTGTCACGTAATCATTTCCATTAACAACACGACCAATATCAGAAGTTAGAGAAACTCTACAAGGAAGGTGGTCAAACAAATAACGTATGTATGTATGATATTGTCCATGAAGTCTAAAGATATCAGATCTACAAGTACTTCTAGGGCTACCATTAAATAAAGGATTATAAATCCTTTGAATATACATAATAAGATATGATGAAGAAACAAAAGAAAAAGGTAGACAACCCAAATCAGTAATTTTTGCTAACTCCTCACGATCCTTCATTTTATCATATTTCATAAGTCCTCCCGCACTAGGGTTTAAAGTTCCTTGATTTTCATCTAAATCAGAGTCCCATTCTATAAGATAAGTAATTTCATATGTCTACTAGGTGTCTCAGTCCCTCCCCTAAAACTTCCTCAGTATTATGTTTAAAATCATCTTTACAAATTTTGCATCTAACTCTATCATTATTCTCTATTTCCTCAAAATATTTCCTAACTTTACTTCTCCTTCTCCGATTACTAGTCGGGGCCACATATGGTCTACTACTAGTGCCACGACCGTCACCCCTGCTACAAACTCCAACACTACTAGGTGTAAGTGGTGTCTCATCTTTAATTTCTAATTCATTATCTTTTATAGTGAAATCTTTTTGTAATTGTTCATAATCTATATTATTATCAGGTGATGTTTCAGAAATATGTATAAAGTCATTTAAATTACTACTAGAAGTTGAAGTAGTACCTCTTTTTTCTATTTTCCCGATTATCCCGATTAGCAAACTTACAAACTCTTTTTGCAGCATTAAACGTATTGTGAAAATTTAACTACTAACAAAAATTAAATATGCAAATAAAATATTAAATAAGAGAAAGAGTCAGAACGAGTGCACCAAATTCCGCAATAAATTGAACACTTGATGATTTTTGAAGTCTTGACATTGAATTTCTTTTCTCTGATGTTACCACGAAGAAATGTCAATTGTTCAAAGTTTAAACTTCAAATAATACCATAAATTAAAAAAAAATGAGAGCCAAATAGTTGATCGCAATTTAGGTGAAGTGATAATTGAGAATTTGAGTTTGAGAATTGAGAGATGAGTGAAGAAATGAAGAAGATAGGGGGATGTATTTATAGTTTTTCAAAAGGCTAAATTAGTAAATACTAAAAAAGTTATTTTTGAAAACAAATACCCAAGAAAAGGACTATTCTTGCAAAATAGCCGTTGGACAACGGTCAAAATGGCAGCTTACTGTTGCCAACAGTCAACTATATTAAATATATATATATATATATATATTTTAAATAGTTGTTGAACCAGTCTGGTTAACTGGTTCCAAATTGACTAGACAGTAACGGTTCTTACCGGTCCGGTTAACAGGTACCACAATTCTATCCGGCACAAGCTGTTCCCCGTCCCAACCCAGCCCTTCCCGGCCCTCTACCTACCGGTCTGGTCTAAAACCGGTCGGGACCGATCCGGAACCGGATCAACCCGGCCGTTGACACCTTTACTTATGAGTTACGTTTTCAAGGTTGCTCTAGTAAAAGGAAACTTGACATGTTTGGATGTGATAGTAGCATATAAGTTTTGAGAACCTTATTTGTTTGACAAAGAGTAAAGAAAACAAACAGTCGCAAAGTAGAGAATTTTGACCTCAAAAGGGGAAAAACACAGCCGGGAGGCAGAAGAAAATATGTGGAATTTAAAGTGAAAGCATATCAGCAAAAGCTGCAGAGCACATGTTCTTTTGTGTTAACGGAAGCTTCAAACTTGTCTGCTTCTTCAGTTTATTCCTGACCAGAATATAGGGATTTAGAATATCAACCTATAAGAGTTGTTCACGCTTTGACAAAATCTTAAGCTCAAAATTAAAGTGGATGCAAATTGATTGAGAATCAAATATTAGTTGTATAGCAAGTTGACCATCAAAGATGTGTTGCTGCATATACAGGACTCTCAAACTATCAGTCTGTTCATACTTCATGCGTATCTAATCATAATTTTGCAAAGTTATAGTAAAGAAAATCATGAATAAGAGAAAAGTCTCACAGCGCAAGATTGTCTCTATTGACTCGATCAATCTCATGTAGTTATCCCTTAGGTTATGGCACATCGAGCCGAAAAGTGCATGTATCACGTGAAATTGTGATCTGTCTTCGGTGGCGAAGTCAGGAAATTCAATAAGGGTGTTCAAATTTTTGAACACCTTTTGCGAGTGAGCTATGCAAAGGTGTTCAAAGTCTATTTTTGATCAATAACAAACAATATTTTACCTTATACGTAGTATAACTTTTTGGCAAAGGGTGATCAACCAACATAGCTTCGCCCCTGTCTGTCTTGTGTATCACTCCACTTTCCCCTTCCTTTTCAATGTGAGATTTGCGTGAAGTGTTATATGCATACCGTATTCGGAAGCTCACGGAGTCACGGTAGGTATAGGGAGATGCATTGATCATAGTTAAGCAGGTGCAAAGGCATTTTCTCTGGCACATTAAGCCTTCTAAATATGATGTTTTCCACATGATACTCCATTCAATTTGGCACAACAGGGATTTTGGAATATGACATAGATGATAAATGTATATATATACACACTTGAGGTTGTAGACTTGAAGCTGAATAATAATGTTATATGAGGAGGAGTTGTCCGATTGTTTTCCATACATAGACTTGAGTAAGAACAATATCAATGTTGTTGTAATAATGAACTTTTCTCCCTCTCTCTCCAGTGAAGTATTTTTGTATATTTCACTGCAAAAACTGAAGGAGCAGTTAAAAGTTACTAGATGTGTTACTTGTAATCTAAACAGGAAAAACAAATCAAAGCTTTGTTGGGTTGTGAATGGGAAATGGAAGAGGTGCCTTTTGGATTGCACATCTCCATTACACCCTTCTTTTGTCTATAAATTTAGAGGCTTGACCTCGTTTTTTAGATATGGAAAATCTGAAAACTTCTCCCCTCTTTCCTACACTATTGCATTGTTTTTCCAAATAAATATAGTGTCAAGTGTGATTGCTCCGTTTGTTGAGTTCGCTGAAGTTCTATTATTTCGATTGCCAGTATTATAGAATAATTTTTCCGTTCTATCCTGGGAGGAAGTAATCCATAACCTTGGGCAACAGTGACGTGATTAAATTCCTTAAGAACACATAAGTAATTTGTGGGCTCGGAATTATATTACGATTTATTTATTGAACTAACTTTTCCTTTTCCTCTGAGTTTCTGGTCACGAACACAGGTTACCAACAAGCTTATCTCTCCAAAACAAGCAAAAGACTGTAGTTCGACCTTGAAGTTGGAAACATTCAAGTCAGTTCAGACGAATACTAGAATAGAATATGCAGTAACGAGGGAACTAAAAGGGTAAGAGCAGAAAACTAGAAGATAGTATTCAAAATTGCATCAGATATTCATAGTATTTAATGGCTTGCATTATATGTTCATGCATTCTGCTTCACTTTTAACTTGTGTACTATATATAATCAGGTGGACCGGTGTTCCTTCTTAGATGTTTGAAGAGGTCTGTGACTTTTAGAATGTCAATGTCCCACAATCTGATGAATGAGACTGCACTTACACACTTATCCCATATTCCTACTTCCAAGAGAGACAAAGAGTAATTGAGGAAACAAAAGTGTGCCGTTCAACGTTACTGTTTCTGTGTTGTGAAAATGCGGATGTACATTTCAAGTTAACATGTCATGCAATTAGGACTTGGATGCGCATGGGAGACACATGATGGGGAAGATTGATGAGAGCGGGTCAAGAAGGGACTGACAAAACTCTAAGCTGGCAAGCTTCTTAAAAGGGGATGCATATGACACTTCAGGCAAATCCCACAGCGAAAAGGATGAGAAAACTGTAAGTAATGTACAAATCCACATAGTACACGTGTTTTTAAATTCGATGCGGCGTAGCTCAAGGGTCAATGTCCACGAGGCTTCTTAGGACTAAGAAAATAATAAGCATCGGTTTGGGCAACGATATCGCATGCTTCTCCCTCTTGTTTTGCTAAAACAAGAGAACCTAAATAGGAAGACTAAGAAGGAAAGAAATAGGACTACTTATATTGCACCTCTCGTTGGCATATTCTATGTCTAAGGTTACAGTTAAGTTGTGTAAACAATGTAAACAAGTATCCAACTGTGAGAAGAAGAGGCCTAACATGATGTGGAATAACCTGTCAATATAGCCCAAGATGACTGCCTAGCATTTCAACCCCAAAAGGGAGCTATGTTTTGAGGGAGGAGGGTAATGTAGGCAAGTCATCCTTGGCTAATAAACAAAGACTCTTCCCTTCAGGTAAAGGCCTCTCTTCTATACATTTTAGTTCCTCTAGAATTGCCTTAAAATGAGTTGTGGACAATTTGCTTCTTCTTGGTTCTGTATTTATAGCTCAAAAAGAAATTCCATATTCATTTTGGCACCAAGTTTTTGACCTTCCATTGCCAATTTGCTTAATCGCATAAAATGCTTCTGTCTCTTCTTCTACTGAGTTCTGTTGTATTCCTGAAAGAATATATTCTTTGGAGTTAAAGGAAGCTTCAAAGTTATCTGTTTCGTTAGTTCATAACTTCATTCTCACCAGAAAATGGGGATTATGGAATGTCAACTAATGGAATTTTATCATATAGCTGTACATATGAGATTTGACCAAATCTTAAGCTCAAAAGTGGATGCAAATTCGTTGGGAATCAAATATCAGCTGTATACCAAGTTGACCATCAAAATCTTTCCAAGATGTATAGGTAAAATTGGTTTGCATTAAGTGATCGAATGGTAGCGTGACACATCGAACCAAAGACAAGTAGAAAACAAATCGTGTAATAACCAGTACCGGGAAAAACAACTACAATTGACATCGGATAGACCGCGAAGGGAGAATGATCAACGTGAGTAGATCAAATGCTTGCCATCGGATAGCATTTGAAAAATATTCCCTGACATTAAATGGGCAGCCATTGCAGAGAATATTTGCATTCATGGCTTGCCGTTACATATTCATCAATGACCCCTTTATTGTCATTTAAGAGGGGCTTGATCCTTGGATCTTGTTTCCCTAGGTATAGCTATAAATAGTAGACTCAACAGCCGTTGTAAGACACGAAATCCTTGGAAAAACTTATGCTATATTGCATTCTCAAGCCCAATAAAATAACTCTATATTGCTCTTTATATTATTCTTATTTCTGTCCCCTGAGGCACTGCTCTCGGAGTCAAACTTGCCTTTTCCTTTGATTTTAATCGCTAAATCTTATTTTTAATCTTGTTTATTTATCATTTTTGGATCGAATTAGTTCGATTGTCTATAAATCATGTAACTAATTCAACTGTATTGTTTTACAGGTAAACAATTTGGCGCCCACCGTGGAGCTTAGACAGTTGCGTAATTGAGTTGATCATTGCGTTTATTACTAACTTGTTTGTTTATTTGTTTCTTAGCAAAAAATAAAAAATGACAAGTAACAATGTCAACATCTCGCACAACGTTGAGGGACATGAAAATCTACCTCAAAACAAGGATTCAATCAACGGCAGCCGCAACGAGGGGATGAGGCAACCTGGGTCCGTGGAGGACAGTACCCCCGAAATGTACATGAGCCAACTACCAATGATGCGGAAGATGAACACGTTGCGGAAACAATAAGGATCTTGAGCGAGCAATAGAAAGCCATCATGGGCCACCTCTCAAGGCAGGATCAGATCATGACGGAATTGAAGCAAGTGTTGTCGGGCGCTTCCAACAACACAAACGGAAGAGGGCCAGTTCCTCCTGGCGTCCATGCAAATCAGACGGCTCAAAGAGTTGATAACAATACTTCGAGGGGTGAGGTCGGTTTCGACGGTGGAGGAACCAATAGCGGATCCAACCTAGATAACGTTAATGATCCCTTCAAAATAGAACTCATGAGATTCATGAGGGAGATGAACGAGCGGATGAACCAGAATGCGAAACAGTTTCACGCCCGGATGAATTAGATTCCGGGCGCACCGCCATTTTTGAATGGTCCAGATTCAAAAAAATATACTCGGTTGCCATTTAAACAGAGCGTAGCACCAGAGTTAATTCTGAAGAGGTTCAAGATGCTGGATATACCAAAATACGATGGGACTTCGGTCCCTCAGAAGCACATCATAACTTATACAACAGATGTGAAAAGGAACGATTTGGCTCAATATGAGATTGAATCGGTTTTACTGAAAAAGTTCAGAAAAACCCTTACGAAGGTGTCCTTGACATGGTATTCGCTCTTACCCCGAGCGTTCAGTTGACTCTTTTGAAATGCTTGCAAATTCATTCATTAAGGCCCATGCTGGGTGTAACGACTGGGCCGGTCGTTTTGACAGTAATAGCCCCGGTCCCCTATTTACTGCTTTCCCCGTATCTTTTTCTGCTTATGAGTCTTGCCGGGAGGCTTTGTTTGTGGTTTCAGAGTGATTTGGAACACTTAGTCCCTAAAATGGAAGCTTAAGTTCTAGGATTTTGATCGTAGTTGGAACTGTGTGAAGACAACTCTGAAATGGAGTTTTATCGGTTCCATTAGCTCTGTTAGGTGATTTTGGACTTAGGAGCGTGTCCAGAATGTGTTTTGGAGGTCTGTAGCTGAATTAGGCTTGAAATGGCGAAAGTTGAATATTTGGGAAGTTTGATCGGAAGTGGACTTTTTGATATCGGGGTCGGATTCCGATTTCGGAAGTTGGAGTAGGTCCGTAATATCAATTATGACTTGTGTGCAAAATTTGGGGTCAATCGGACGTGATTTGATAGGTTTTGGCATCAGTTGTAGAAGTTTGAAGTTTTAAGGTTCATTAAGTTTGAATTGAAGGGTGATTCATGTTTTTAGCGTTGTTTGATGTGATTTGAGGGGTCGAATAAGTTCGTATGGTGTTATAGGACTTGTTGGTATGTTTGGTTGATGTCCCGGGGACCTTAGGTGGATTCCGGGTGGTTAACGAATCAATTTGTACTTGTTGAAGTTGCAGAATTTCTGGTGTTTCCAGTTACTGGTTTCTTTCTTCGCGTTCGCGAGGGGTGTTCCGTGAAGAGGAACTGGAGGTAGGGGAGGATTTGTGCTTCGCGTTCACAAAGCTTTAAGGTAATAAGCCGCGTTCGCGATGAGGGTCCCGCGTTCGCAAGAGAAAGCTGGTTAACTGAGTCTCCGGGCAATTTGCCTATGCGTTCACGATGATGGTCCCGCGTTCGCGTAGGGTCGAGCTAAGTAAGCTTCACGTTCACGATGAAGAATTTTGGACTGAAGCACTTTGTGCTTTGCGAATGCGAGGTATCTTCCGTGTTCGCGAAGAAGGGATCACTGAGCAGTTATAAACATTTCAAAAACAAGGGTTAGGCCATTTTTATTAAAACTTGAGATAGAGAGCTCAGATTTGGACGAAATTTTGGGGAATTTTCAGAGGAAGCTATTGGGTAATGATTCTTGACTCATTTACGGTTATATTCCATCAATCTATAGTTGATTCTATCCTTTAATTTTGGATTTGGGTTGAGAAAATTGGGATAAATGAGAAAAGTTCTTCAACCAAAATTTTGAGTTTTGATTGGGATTTTGACATCGGATTTGAGTAATTTTGGTACGAGTGAACTCGTGGTTGAATGTGTGTTCATAATTTGTGACTTTTATCCGATTCCGAGACGTGGGTCTGGGTCGATTATTGGGGGTGATTTTCGAAATTCTTGTTAAAGTATTGATTATTAATTAGATTAGTATATTATAGTTGTATTTATGGTATGTAATTGTTTTTGGCTAGATTTGAGCCATTTGGAGTCAAGAAATCGTAGAAAAGGGCATTCTTATTAATTGATTGAGCTTGGTTCGAGGTAAGTGACTTGCCTAAACTTGTATGGGGGAAATCCCCATAGGATTTGGTACTAATGTGATATTTCTATGATATGTGAGCCATGTACGAGAAATGACGTATGCGTACACGGCTAATTGTTGTAAAATCTGGCTTTTCACTGAGTAGTAGCCTGTTACATCTTAATTGAATTATACCAGCATGTGTAGTTATCCTGTTTAGTCTAATATCGCATGTCTACGTGTCTTAAATGCTTATTTGAAATCTGTGCAGCATGTTTAGTTGAATTCCTATTTTTTTTCTTGATTTTCATCACCCTTAGCGGTAGAGTTCTTGCTGTAAATTGATGTGTTCCACTAAATCGAGCTGTGTGTTTACTTTTGGGACTACGAGGCGGTGCCTGGGAGATTCCCCTGCATATTTACTGTTGGGACTATGAGGCGGTACCTCGGGAGATCCCCATGCATATTTTCTTTGAGACTATGAGGCGGTACCTCGGAAGATCTCCTTGCACATTTACTTTTTGGACTACGAGACGTTATTTGGAGAGATCCTCTGTTGAGTATTTACTTTTGGGACTGCGAGACAGTATCTCGGAAGTGCCCTTGTCGTTTACCTCATTGTGATGTGTTGTGATTTCTCCGTGAATTCCCTTTTGTTAAGTTCTTAGTCTTTTCACATTATTATATCTTCTGTCTTATTTTTATATCCCAGTAGGTCCCGGACTTGACCTCGTCACTACTCTACGAAAGTTAGGCTTGGCACTTACTGGGTACCGTTGTGGTGTACTCATGCTACTCTTCTGCACATCTTTTCTGCAGATCCAGGTACTTCTTAGCAGCCTCGTTACTTGCATGCCGAGCAACATTTTTATCATTTTTAGTTATCTGTTGCAGTCTAGTTGTTCATTTCTCTTATTCCACAATTTGTTAGGCTTACCTATTCGTAGAGACTAAGTGTCGTCGCAACGTCTTATAGAGGGATATTTGGGTCGTGACACCGGGGTCAGGAAGGTCCAAGATAGGAAGGCAGACCTATTCAGGATCGGACAAGGTGAGTCCGATTTGCTGCGGAAATTTGTGATCAGAATCCAGAAAGAGGGGAAACGAGCCGTACCAGACAAGTGGGAAGCAGAGGAATTCACAAAGGGTTTGAACCCGAGGAGCTCCAACGCATCCCGAAAGATAAAGGAAAGCCAGCTTGAATTCCAAGAGACCATATGGGCAGATGTTCATAGCCACTATGAGTCGAAGATAAGGATAGAAGATGATCAGCTCGGGTTCCCGACATCAAACAAGGGGCAGGACCGAGACAAGAACCAAGATATGTTCAAAGGTGATTTCGATGCAGATAAACAATCTTCTAAAGGCCGTTTCTTGCCTTACGAGAGAGCCGAGGGATGCGACAATAAATGGTTTGATCATTGGATAGGTTCGCTCTCGATAGAAGATTAATCGTGGCCGGAACAACAGATCGTTACAAGAAAAAATGGTACTGGTAACTAGGGGTTCTACATATCCCAGGTTGTCAGATTAAAAATTTCAACACAAGCATAGTGGAATCGGTATCAGCGATGAGGAATATTAAAGAAGCACGATTTTCGAAGCCAATCAAATCCGATCCCAGCTAGAGGGATCCTAACTTATGGTGCAAATATCATGGGACTCACGACCACAGAACTGGGGACTGCCGGTATCTGTGCTAGGAGGTGGAAACATTGCTGAAAAATGGCTATCTCAAGGAGTTCTTGAGCGACCGAGCCAAGAACAATTATGGCCGCAACCGGGCTAACGCAGAACCTTCGAAGATAGGAGAAGACCCTTCTCGGTTAATTATCAACATGATTTTCAGAGGAAATGAAATCAATGGTGTTACCTTCTCGGGCGGCCAAGAAGACAGTGGTATCGATGACCCATAGTAAGAGACTCTGGGAAGTCGCTGAAGTTGACAACATCTTCACGTAAGAGGACGCCGGTAGACTTCTTCTGCCACATAACGACGCCCGGGTAATCTTTCTTAATGTTTTAGATTTAAAGATTAAGCGTGTTTTGGTTGACCCAAGAAGCTTAGCCAACATCATTCAATGGAGACCGCTGGAATAATCCAAATTAATTGGAAGTATCAGTCCTGCAAGAAAGCTCCTCGCCGGGTTCAACTTGGCAAGTATGACAACCCGAGAAGAGATTCTGCTGCCCACGAGCGCCAAGGGGTAACAAAGACCACCTTATTTGAAGTGGTGGACGACGACATGGGGTACAATATAATCCTTGGAAGGACATGTTTACATAGGATGAAGATCGTACCATCAATATATCACCAATTGCTGAAATTCCCGGCCAGAGGGAATCAAACAGATAAGAGAAGATCAACCGACAATAAGAGAAATAAATGCGGTGTCGATTTCCAACTGTAAAGGGAAGGAGCCCAGCAAATAGCAATTACAGGAATCAACGCTTGCTCCCATGTCAAATGAAGATGATAAAGAAGAGGAGTCATCAGAATCCCACCAGGTACCGAAATACTTACAGGTATCGGAAGAGACTGTCGTAACCAAATCGACGGAAGAAGAACTTGAGCAAGTGGCTTTGTTCGAAGAATTCTTGGAGAGAAAGTTTCACTTAGGAACATGACTCAATCCCGAACTCAAATAAGGATTTATTAATTTTCTTAAAGCTAACGTTGATTGTTTTGCATGTTCATACTTGGATATGGGAGGTATCCCACTTGAGGTGGCCGTGCACAAGCTAGGCCTGGACCCAAGCTTCCCTCCGTAAGGAAAAAGAAAAGCCTAATAGCCGAGTTCGTAAACATGTTTGTTGAGGAAGAGGTAACTCGACTACTTGGATTCGGTTCAATACGAAAGGTAAAGTATTTCGAAAGGTTAGCTAACGTAGTTGTGGTTCTGAAAAAGAATAACAAGTTTCGAATGTCCGTTGATTATAAAGACTTGAATAAGGTGATGGTAGGCTAGAAATATGAGTTTTTGTCTACTTTGCACCTATTATTTGCTATACTTTAAATGTGTTTGAGCTAAAATATGAATAATTTATACTCATTATGTGTTTTTTTGTTGTGTAGGATGTGATTTCGGGCTAAGACGAGTTTTGAAGCTCAATTGAATAGAAAAGAGAACTTTGAAGTCTGAGTAGACATTTGAAAATTAAAGCTGGGATCGCGTTCAGGGGTCGAGGACCAAGTATGCATAAAAAAAAAAAGAAAAAAATTGTCAAGGGAATAAAACCAGGATGCCACGTCATAATTGGCATGCAAATGTTTGGAAGAAACAAAGAATTACACATTCATATTCATAATGGACAATTTGGCATGTCTGCCTACATGGGTGACAAGGTTTATGCCTATTTCTTCATTAGGTAATGTAATTGAAAGTTTTAAGCGGAATTCCATTAGCGCGAGGCATAACACGTCCCCTAGCGCGGCACACCTATACAATTTTTCGTGCAATTAATCCTATTTCGGCTCAGATAGGGTATTTTAGTCTAGGTCCATCCATATTCAGTATAAATACACTATAAACATAATTTCTGAAGATGATTCAATCTAGGAGAGTTTTAGAGAGCTACCACTGCTTGAAGACACAAGATTTCATCTATTCTCTTGCCAACAATCGGTGCAAGACGAGAGTTAGTTATCTTTGATGTTTTCTTATTCTTCAACTGTATTTGTTATGACTTTCTTTATATCTAAAAGTAATTTCCCTTAGGATGTTTACATATATGGTGTATTGATAACTTGATTAGGGATTCTATTCTTGACAATTGTTTCAATTAATTGATGTAGTTTTCATTCGTATTGTGTAATTTTTTATTATTTTGCTTAATAGAAGAGGAGCTTGATATCGAGTTTCTTTACATCGTATGCTCTAGTTTAAATTCGTGACTCAAATAGGTAATCGAAAGAGCCTCTTGAATTATTAATCGAACTAGAGAATAGGAAAATATTCGTGAGAATTTACCCTTTAGACCATAACCATCATTTTATTCGTTGCAATTGTTCACCGTACTTCAATTGGATCAGTTACTAAAATTAACGTTTAATCAAAAGAGAAACATTAACTTCAACTATAATCTAATTATCTGTTGAATTCATGAGAATCAACAATATTATAGAGTGAACTAACTCAATAATTGGATTCTGAGTCAATTATCTTGCACCTGTCTAGTCAATCCCCCTTATTTCTCTCACTGATATTTCTTTGTTTCTCATCTGCTTTCGTCTGTGATCAATTGTTAATTGCTTAATTTTTAATAGTTAATCATAGGTTATATTGTTCAATCAAGTGTTAATTTTTCTGGATAGTAATTAACTAAAGATTATTCGCACACTATTTAAATCCAACCCATGCGGAGACGATAATTTAACTATACTATCTTTGACTAGCAAGCAATAATTTTGTGTTGTGTTTTGCGCTCGTCAAATTTTGGCGCCATTTTCGGGGATTGGAAATCATAGTGTTCAAAATAATTTTTGGTGCTAATTCGGAAATTAATTTTTCTTTCCTTATTTTTATTCTTATTATTTTTATTTTTTGTTAATTTTTATTAATTAACTTCTCTTTAAGATTTTTATAGCATCTGACTGGTGCTAGGGTGAAAACTTTAAGAAACTATTCTTGATATTGAACTCTAATTGCTGTGAAGATGGAACACAACCAGCCTAAGAAAACAGTTGTAGAGTTAGCAGCTGAAAATTTTCACAAGTCTGCTATTTGTTTTAAATATAGTGGAAATCTTGTATGGGTTGGCTGTCAAGCAGGTAAGTATTCTTCCTATGGTTAGTCTTTTCAACAGACTCACTCTATTTCTAGTCCGTACATGTGTGAGGTCTCATATGAGCACAATCTTAACTCTAGTTGGGATGAATACCCTTATTATGATTGGAATGAAAGTGAAGTGAGACAATGATCGGGTCTAAGCCTACACTACTATTGAGTAGCGAGGGTGGTCGATGCAGTTTTAACCCAACTAGGTCGGCATCGAATCCACATGGAGTTAATTTGTTTGGAATAAAGTTTATATCTAAGCTAGATGCGGGTTTTGTTTCTAATTACACTTCCAAACATTTAGGTTTGATTTCTACTTCTAACTTTACTTTATTGTATGCAATAATTGAAACTAATGACAATATTTTTATTGTTGTTTTTCAACTGTTTAAAGAGACTAGGGTAGTGACTTCTACCTAGATGGATATCTAATGGGTAGCAAAATTCTAGGGCAAGCTTGATTAGTTGGGATTGTAATATAGCTATCACACCCGGGTACTCACTCTATATCTCTCGGTAGTTTGTGTGATTTTACCCAATTTAACTTTCTCAAGTCCAAATGGGTATTCATGCAATTCAAGAGATATTAGCTCAAGTCGGGTATTACTATCTCTAGGTTTAACCCGTTAATTGGGGCTATCAATTTCTTGATTTCACCCCATTTCCTTGTTAGCCTAGTTTTCCTAGCCTTAGTCCCTCTTTCTCAAGTAGAGACTAAGTCATAAAAGGCATGAATCAATGTTTGCAACCATTAATTCTATAATTCTAGCAAGAACTAAGCTAAATATCACTAACCCATACACATTCAATCCCTTAAATCAAATACCCATTAAATACCCACACTAGGGTTGGGCCACAACCTTAGCTATGCGTTTAAATACTCATGGAAATAATAGAAATTAAAGATGAAATGAACATAAAATTCATAATACTAGATTAAGAGATAAAAATCTACTGTTAAAAGATGAATCTAGTACAAGATTTCCCAAAACAGAAAACTTAGTCGTCTCAGGTTCTCCTACAATACATAACATAACCTAAAAATGACAAAAAGTTCTATTTATACTAAACTGAAAATATCTGACAAAAATGCCCCTGCAGAAGTTGTGTGGCCGCATAATTCTGAGCGGGGCCGCACTCTTGATTTCGCGGCCGCACAATACTGATCGCGGTCCGCGTTCTTTAATTTTTGATCTGGGTTGAGCTAAGTTTCACGGACCGCATAATTTCAATCGTGGCCGCGCTCTAGATTATGCGGCCACATAAAAGTGATGTGGTCCGCACTCTCTTGAGTTTGGCTTGAAATCGACTCTCTGATTCTTCATTTTGCGGACTGCGTAATTTGGATCGTGAAAGCACAAGGGACTTTCGCGGTTGAACAAGGGACTTTCGCGGCCGCACAATTCTGGCGCGGACCGCATTTCTCTCTTTTGCTCAATTTGTAAGCTCTCTGAACCTTAGTCATCGCGGTCCGCGTAATTCTAATGGAGGCCGCACAAGTACTTTCATGACCACACATTTATGGTGCGGTGCGCGCTCATCAGTTAACCCAAAAATTACCCTCTCTGAATCTCCCTTTCGCGGACCGCATAATTATGTCCACAACCGCATTATATCTTTCGCGGCCCCACAATATTTGTGCGGTCCGCGCTTCAGAACTCTTTTCCAATCCTTGGTTTTTGTTAAACTTTTGACTCCTTTATGAGTTGATTATGGTTCCTTTGGCTCATTTTGAACAATTCCTGCAAGCAAGCATATTTCATTAGTTTTCGGGAATACCTTCAACTCCCCCAAATTTAAGCTTTTGCTTGTCCTCAAACAAATAAGGTAATTCCAACCTCCACTAGAAAAAAAAAGATATTTTAGTGGCCTAAGTTGAATCAATCATGTATCAATTGGGACTAACAATTACCCTCAACACAAATGAGTTATCAACAACACCATGTTATGACCTTTTGAGTACCATAGTTCTATTATGACACTAGAGCATCAAGAGTTGACTCAATTCTTCAAGGAAGCTCGCTCTAACACGTAGGTCATTGTGGAACCCAAAATCTTCCTCCTCTACTCTCCATGAGCAAATCTCACTTTAGAATGTAACACTCAAAACAGTGATTGTGAAGAAGTACGCTCATCTCTCTCAAAAGAATGCCACAAGTCCGACTCCAAGTACCATAAGCTTTCCCCTTATGTAAATCACCACTAATATAAGCTCACTTAACTTTATATCATATAGGGCTTTCACGGGAATGTAACGAAGGCTTTTGGATCAAGGTAGGACTTATCGGAATATGATGGTTTCATCTTTCCTTAAGCACTCCATTTTTCTCATTTCGGCTCATACTTTCTTGACTCTTTGAGTCATTTTCTTCTTCCTTAGGGGAACTAGAGAGACACACTCTCACTCTTTCTTGCTCATGAAAATCATTTTTCTCCTTTTCTAATCACTTCATGCCTTTCATCATTGCTTTCTTTGAATCCCTTCAACTTTCACTTTCTTTTTGACATCTTCTTTTTGTCATTTCTTCCTTTTCCTTGCCTTTCCTTTACTTCATTTCTTTTTCTTCTTTGTTCCTTTTATCACTTTCAATTTCCTCATCTCTCCCCCAAACTTATGATTTTTCCAATTGTTTATGACGAATGCTAAGGAAAGATCAGGTTCCAAGTTAGGGTCATTATAAAATGGATAAAGGCTTGTAATGTGGCTATTGAATGAAAAAGGATTAGGCTCAAAGGGGTTGACTAGGGATATCACATTGGTAGGCTACAGAAGCTTTCAAGTTTCAATTTGGATCAAGGAGAGCCTATAATCATTTCTCAATTTGAGCTACACTTAGAATTTTGCCTAGACAAACATTCAGGGCAAGTTCTAGACTTATTGGCACGAAACTTGGACTTGCAATTAATACCTCACATCTCAAGCTACTGATTGTTAAAGAGAACAGAGTCGAGGTCTCACAACAACCCTAGTTAATATTGAAAATCACAAATGGCTCAAAGAAACCACTCGATGATTGTTTTAGTCAACACAAGAGTCTAAAGGTCACAACTAGAGCTATTCTTTGCCAATCAACTTGTTTCTAACCATAAGGTCGAAGGTTAATGTGTTAGTACCAAGTGAAGCTGCTTGAGACACTTTTATTCATTACTACTATATATGCAAAAAAACATAAATAAAACGGACTCAATCCATTAAGGAGTTTGTCCCGCCATCCATCGTTGGGAAGAGCCACCCGGTTCACACAACATCCACCTTTGGAAAGAACTGTGGCATTAAGAAAACCAAAGGCTTATTTTCCACACAAAACGTAAAAAGAAGCTACTAAAGGAAATAAGAAGCTATGCTACTAAGGAAAAACAACAAAAGAAGTTATGAAGTAAACTACAGAAAGTAAACTGAATATGTACAAAAGTAAGTAAAACGAATATATACATAATGGAAATGAATATTTGCATCGAATGGTAAAAATATATACATACCAAAAGTGAAAATAAAGATAAAGAAAAATAGTATAATGGTTATTACATACCAAATGTCATCAAATC
Source organism: Nicotiana paniculata (assembly GCA_005239505.1). NCBI lineage: Eukaryota > Viridiplantae > Streptophyta > Magnoliopsida > Solanales > Solanaceae > Nicotiana > Nicotiana paniculata. Next base: position 103,333 of record ML309057.1, on the reverse strand, counting down.
AAAAACCAAAATGGACCACCCCCCAAATGAAAAAACTAGCATTATCCTCAATGCTAATAACAAATAAGAACAGGGAAAGGGGGAGAGAGTAAAGAGAACTCCCTATATGGTCTCTGTTTGCATCGGGTCCTTAACATGAGTAGGGTCCTCAGACTACATGGGGTCATCAGCACTCTCCATGTCCTCTAACTAGATCTCCACATCCTCTGACTGGGGGATTACGACATTTTGATCAGCTCCTCAACAGTGTGTGAAGTGGCAGCCAACTCCTCAGACTGGCCCGCTGCTGCATCTGATGCCTCAGGCACTGCTGTATGTGCTTCTGGGACTGCCTCGTCTAAGAGCAGGTCCAGTGGAATATCCCCAGCAGAATCAATCTTCTATACCTCCTTGCTCAACTTCTCCATTGACTCCTTAGATGCTTGAGTCTTCCTCATTTTATTCACCTGCTTCCCTAAATCCTTGATAACCCTACCATGTGCATCAAGAGTCTCCCGAATCTTCTTCTGTTCATCCAGAATATTCTTCTGGTTGTCCAGAATCTTTTTCAAAGCGTCCTCTACTGATGAAGGTAACTGAAGGTGTGATGGGGCTGAAGACTGCACTGCTACTGCACCGGATAGGACTGTCAACTTTGTGGTAGCTGCCTGCTTCCAGTTGTTGAGGCTGGATAGTGTCTGTGAAACTCGCAGTGCAGTCTGAGGGTAGGTGCAAGATGAAGGCACTGGCAGTGGCACTGAGAGGGATGGCCCGGAGATGGAGGAGGCATGGAAACTGCTCCAGTAGAAGAATCGGCTGCTGCGGGGGGATCTGATCCGGTGGCCACTACCCTTTGCTCTTCAGACTGTCCAGCGAAGGTAGTGGATTTACCATTGGCTTTAGGGTTGTCCGCTCCCTGGAGGTGATACCATGAGAAATGCTTTTTATCCTTCACCTCCACATCAAAGTGCCTCTTTGCTACCCCTTGGTCTTGGAAATACTCTGTCAGGAAGTTGGGGAAGGGATATTATCTTTCTTCTTTGCCGACCACCTTGGAGATGTGGTAGGACATCAAGTTCCCCACGTTGATCGGATATCCTGCCATGATGGAAGCTACCAATACTCGGGTGAGTGGGAGGACATTATCATGCTGGCAACGATCAAGTCGGCTGCACACGGAATTTTTCCACCCTTTGGCTTCAAAGTTAAGGGTGGCTCTGACTATTGGAACTCCAGCTGTGAGTCATGTAGGTGTTGTACCCGGAATAGAAAGAATCTTAGCTAGCCATGGGCAAGATGCTTCACCCAAGGCTATCTTCTCCAGGTAGTGCACTGCGTCGACCTCCTCAAAACCTGCATAATCGTTCAGTTTATAGCCATCAAACTTGATTTTCAAATCCCGGACTATCGACACCTTGGTGCCTTTTTTGATGTGGGCAACATTTGCATAAAATTCCTTGATGAGGTATTCATTGGCATCTACCACCCGTCCGACGAAATATTTCCATCCTTTTCTCTCCTCAAACTTCTTTAGGACATTTGGATTGTGCGGGGTTAGGTCTTTGGTTATGAATTGTCGCTCAAGAGTGAGCAACCTTTGGGGCCACCGTTCCCGGAACTTGGGATACGCCTTCTCACTCACAAATCTATCGGCCCACACCTATGGTTTCCTTGACCTAGCCAGGACACCCACAATTGTGTCACCCCCTTTCCCGTCATCCGGGACCTCATCATCATCATCTACATTTATTGGGGCAGCTGTTGAGGCAGGTGTTGTAGCAGGTGGGGAATATGGTTCCGATGTATGACTACCTCCCCCTGATCCATCAGACGAACCAAAGGAGAAGGTAGGTTAATTGACTAGGCGGAGTCGACCGGGGAGTTGTTGTGATTGTGTCCCTGGTTGTGCTTGCACATAATCTCCCTCAGAAGTCTCCCGGGATAGGAGGTATTCACTGGTGTCCGAGGAGTCCGGAGGAGGTCTAGTAAGGGTAATCTTCTTTCCCAATACCTTCTGGACTAATAATGGCACGGTCTATTTTCCTTTACCCCAGCCTCGGGAGGATTCTTCCCTCCTTTTGGACATGTCACCTCTACCATGAGAACACACCATTGTCTGCAACATACAAGTAGTGAAAGTCAGTTAGAATTGGGGTTCAACATGTGTTAAAGAATTACAGTTGAAAATAAAGTCAATTCTTCTCAGAACAGGGCACCGCGGACTGCAAAAAAGTGAGTGCGGTCGTGGACTGCCCATCGCGAACCGCACAAAAGTGAGTGTGGTCGCGAAGAGACCAGGTTCAGACTACTGGTTCTCTGAAATTAATCAACCGCGAACCACACAAAATTGAGTGCGACCGTGTAACACCCATCGCGGACCGCAACATTTTGGGTGCGGTCGCACACATAATTTATTGGGTCTCTGAAGTTCAACTGCGCAGACTGCACAATCCTGAGTGCGGCCGCGGAACACTGACCGCGGATCGCACAAAATTGAGTGCGGTCGCGAAATCTAAGCAATTTTGAGTGCCATGGAACTAGGGTATCGTGGACCGCACAATTTTGTACGCGGCCGCATACCTTATCGCGGACCGCACAAAAATGTGTGCGGCCGCGAAATTCATATCAGATTGGCAATTATTAACACGTAATATTAGGGTTTTAACTAATTATCTAAGATTTATGGAAATTAAGCATTAAAAGCTACTAACCCCAACCCCCATTATGCTTTCAAACACTACCCACATGCTTCTAAGAAGGAATTAAGCATCATTTTGACATTTTGGCATGAATCTAATCCTAACTAAAAAGGAAAATTAAAACAAAGAGAAAATCAAAGAAAAAGATGAAATGAACATACTAGTAGTGAAAAGTAGTAGGAAATCAACACTTGATGAAAATGGGATGAGATTGAAAGCTAGAAAAAGTGCACAGTGCTTTAGGCGTGTTTGAGAAGTCAGAGTTTGTAAAGTGTGAACAGTCATAGAAAGTTGTATTTATACTCTGACCCCCAGTGACCCACCGACTTACCTGAGTGCGGCCGCAAAATTTTGGTGCGATTCACACTCTTTACCTTTTTGTAGCTCAGCATCAAATTCAGGGGTGCGGTCCGCGAAAAATTGTCCGCAAAATTTTGACCGCAACCGCGAACTCTTAAGGAATTTTGACAGGTTAAAACTTTAGAGAGTTGTCATTTTCCCCATTCCAGCTGTACGACCGCACATAGAATTGTGCGGCTACGAAGTGCTTGTGCGGTCAGCATAATTTTTGACGCGGTCCGTGAAATTTCACCACTTAGCCAAGTTTTTCCTTGTCAATTTCTTGCACTGCAAAACCAATTTCTACATACACTTCATAATCAATTAGTCCAAAACAATGCCTAATCTAAGAAAAAAATCAAAAGAAAGAAAAACACATGGGTTGCCTCCCAAGAAGCGCCTGATTTAACGTCGTGGCACGACGTATGTTACCATCATTCATTTGAAATGGATCAATACCATAACATGGCTATCATCAATCTTGCCAAGGTAGTGCTTCACTCGGTGCCCATTGACTCTAAATATCTCACCATTCTTGTTTTTCAAATCTAGAGCACCAAAAGGAGTTACATGTTCCACTTCAAAAGGACCACTCCACTTTGACTTGAGCTTTCCTTGAAACATCTGTAGCCGAGATTGAATAGAAAAACAAGGTCACCTTATTAGAATTATTTGTTCTGGATATACTTATCATGTAGATACTTCATCATACAAGGACAAATTAGAGTAAGCACGGAACCATAACTCATCTAGTTCATTCAATTGCTCCACCCGAAGATTGGCAGCTACATCCCACTCAAGGTTCAATTTATTCAACGCCCACATGGCCTTGTGCTCTAATTTCACCGGGAGATGACATGTTTTCCCAAATACAAACCGATACAGAGGCATACCAATTGGAGTCTTGTAAGCTGTTCTATAGGCCCGTAAAGCATCGTCAAGTTTCCTTGACCAATCAATTCGATTTGCATTGACAGTCTTGGATATAATGCTCTTGATCTCCCTGTTGGAGACCTTAACATGTCCATTTTCCTGGGGGTGATATAGGGTTGACACCTTATGAGTGAAACCATACTTGGAGAGTAAAGTGTCAAAGGCTTTGTTGCAAAAATGAGAACACCCATCACTAAATGATAGCCCTTGGGGTGCCAAACCTTATGAATATGTTTTTCTTCAAGAAAGCCACCACACTCCGTGCCTCATTGTTGGGCAAAGCCACAACTTCAACCCATTTGTAAATGTAATCCACAACAATAAGAATATAGGTGTTCCCACATGAACTCACAAATGGTCCCATAAAGTCAATGCCCCACACGTCAAAAATATCAATCTCGAGGATGATAGTGATAGGCATCTCATTCTTCTTGGAGATCCCACCAGTTCTTTGGCAATCATCACAATGCCTAACGAGCTCGCTAGCGTATTTGTACGAGGTAGGACAATAGAATCCACAACTTAGGACCTTTGTAGCAGTTCTCGCCCCACCATGGTGACCACCATAGGGCGAGGAGTGGAAAGCTTCAAGAATACTCAATTGCTCTTCTTCCGGAACACATCTTCGGATAACACCATCAGTGCAAATTTTGAAAAGATATGGCTCGTCCCAATAATAATCCAAGAAGTTCTGTTTGAGCTTCTTCCTTTGGTTTGAAGAGAAATCATTTGGAAAAATGTGGTCACAAGAAAGTTGGCCATATTGGAAAACCAAGTCATCCCGGTCAAAGACATAGAGAGGAGTTGTTCATCCGGAAATGAATCATTGATCCCGAGGCCATCATGGGGCCTCCCCTCCTCTTCCAAGAAGGACAAGTGGCCCGCCACTTGATTCTCACTCCCTTTGCGGTCTATGAATTCAAGGTCAAACTCTTGTAGAAGAAGTACTCACCGGATCAACCTAGCCTTAGAGTCCTTTTTACTCATGAAATAACGAAGTGCTGTGTGATCGGTGTGCATAATCACTTTGGTACCCATGAGGTGCGGCTGGAACTTTTCCATGGCAAAGACACTGGCTAATAGCTCTTTCTCAGTCACCGTATAGTTGACTTGGGCGTCGTTCATGATCTTGCTTGCATAATAGACCGGATGAAATATATTGTTGATTCTTTGCCCCAATACCATTCCTACCACCACGTCGCTAACATCGCACACGAGCTCAAATGGTAAGCTCCAATTGGGTGCGGTAATGATGGGAGTGGTAGTCAACCTATACTTGAGTAGCTAAAAATCTTTCATACAATCATCATTGAACATAAATTTGGCATCTTTTTCCAACAACTTGCGAAATGGGTTCACCACTTTTGAGAAATCCTTGATGAACCTACGGTAAATCCCCGCGTGACCTAGAAAGATCCTCACTCCCTTGACGGAAGTAGGAGGAGGGATTTTTGATATCACTTCAATTTTTTCTTTATCCACTTCAATACCATTCTTGGAGATCTTATGGCCGAGGACAATGCCCTCCTCGACCATCAAGTGGAACTTCTCCCAATTAAGCACTAAGTTAGTCTCTTCACAACGTGCCAAAACCTTGTCAAGATTATCCAAAGGTTCTTCACAGGAATCCCCCACAACAGAGAAATCATCCATGAAAACCTCGAGTAAGTCCTCACCATATTCGTGAATATTGCCATCATACACCGCTGAAAAGTAGCCGGTCCATTACATAAACCAAACAACATTCTTGAGAATGAAAATGTGCCATATGGACAAGTGAAGGTGGTTTTCCCTTGGTCTTCAGGTGCAATAAGAATCTGGTTATATCCGGAATACCCATCCAAAAAGCAATAATAAGCATGTCCGGCAAGCCTATCCAACATTTGATCAAGAAATGGCAACGAAAAATGGTCTTTCCGAGTTTTTGTTGAGATTTCTATAATCCATGCATACCCTCCAACCGGTAACAGTTCTTGTGGGGATCAATTCATTTTATCATTTGTGATCACAGTCATGCCCCTATTCTTTGGGACACATTGTACCAGTGAAGTCCATGAACTATCCGAAATGGGGTAGACAACCTCTGCATCTAGCCACTTGATGATTTCTTTCTTGACTACCTCTTGCATGACCTAATTCAACCTTCTTTGATGTTCCACGGAGGGTTTGGAATCCTCTTCCAATATTATTTTGTGCATGCAAAAGGTGGGACTTATACCCCGAATATCTGCCAATATCCAACCTATTTCCTTCTACCTCCTTTGGAGCACTGCAAAGGTGGAATCTACCTGCACGTTAGTTAAGAACGAAGAAAGAATAACCGGTAATGTGGAACAAGGGACTAAGAAATCATACCTGAGGTTTGAAGTCAAGGGCTTCAACTCCAATGTGGGAGGCTCCTCGATTGAGGGCTTTGTTGGTGGAGTCTTCTGGTTCTCAAGGTCCAAGGAAAGTTTTCGAGGCCCATATGTACAGGATCCCATTCCTTGCAAAGCATTTACACATTCTACCAAGCCTTACTTCTCATCCTCATCATGATTCAATAATATAGCTTCCAATGGGTCTTCAACATTAATCATAGCACTTGTGTCATCAACAATTACTTCGGTCACAAGATCCACAAACAAACACACATCGTTGTTATTAGGCTGCCTCATTGACTTGCAAACATGGAACACAACTTTTTCATCACCCACTCGGAATGTGAGCTCCCCAAGTTCCACATCAACTAAGGCCTTCCCTGTAGCTAGGAAATCTCTCCCTAATATGATTGGTACCTCGTAGTCAACCTCAAAGTCAAGTATCAAAAAATCTACGGGAAGTATGAACTTGTCGACCCGAAGTAGCACATCATCAATTATCCCCAATGGCCTCTTCATTGCCCGGTCCGCCATTTGCAAACTCATGGATGTGGGTCTTGGTTTCCCAATCCCCAATTCATGAACACAGAATATGGCATCAAGTTAATGCTCTCTCCCAAGTCACATAAAGCTTTGGCGTAATCGGCCCTACCAATAGTGCATGGGATTGTAAAGGCACCGGGATCTTCTAACTTTGGAGCCATGGAATGTACAATGGCACTAACTTGATATGTCATTTTGATCGTTTCACAGTTCATTGATCTCTACTTTGTTACCAAGTCTTTTATGAACTTGGCATACCCTGGCATTTGTTCTAGGGCTTCACCCAATGGCACATTTATGGACAAACTTTTCATCATATCAATGAATTTCTTGAATTGGTTTTCATTGTTTTGCTTTGTGAGCCTTTGAGGATATGATGGAGGAGGCCTTGGAAAAGGAGCCTTGGCTTTGGGCACTACCGGATCTGGTATATCTATCACATGTTCCCTAGATGGGTTACATCATCTTGTGTCTCCTCCACATTTGCATCAATGTCTGCCCTCACTTCATCATTTTCTTGCACATCATTACTTGGCTCGACATCATATTGCACCAACAAATCATCATCAATCACATTCTTTCTTGAGTTTGAGGTACTAGCAACTCTACCTCTCCCACTTCTTATAGTCACCGCCATAGCATGCCTCGTATTGTTCCTACCCTTCGGGTTCACCACCGTATCACTTGGTAGTTCCCCCTTAGGGTGAGTATTCAAAGATTGAGAAATTTGACCCATTTGGACTTCCAAGTTGCGGATAGAAGTGTTGTGGGAGGCTATTTGGGCATCGGAGTCGGCGTTTATTTCCATCATTTGTTTGAACATGTTTTCTATCCGTCCCATCTCATTGTTGGAAGAACTAGGACCTTGTGACGGATATGGAGGCGGGTTGTTGGGTTGTTGATACATCAAGGGCCTTTGAAAGACCGATCCCCGGTTTCCTTGATTATTGTTGTTCCAAACCCCTTGATTTCCATTGCCTCCCCAATTACTATTATTGTTGCCACTCCAATTTCCTTGATTATTTCCTCCGCAATTGCCCTGATTTCCTTGATTACCCCAAATTTGATTGTTGTTCCCCCAATTGCTTTGATTGTTGGTGTTGCCACTATTCCAATTCCCTTGTTGTCCTTGGTTGTCCCAATTTTGATTGTTTCCCCGTGATCTCCACTGTTGTTGATTTGGAGCATTGCTCCGTTGACCTTGGTGATTATTGGCATATAGAACCTCTTCACTTTGATCATCATAAGATTCATCTTGGTTGTACCCGCTACCACTTTGCTCAAATTGATCCGGATTGTTTTGAATTGGTTGACCACGTTGTTTTCTCTTGTTGACCATCATGTTTACTCCTTCTATGGAATTTATTTGTTTTGTCCCCTGAACATGCTGAACTGAGCCTTGGCCAACTGATTCATGGTGGTTGTCAACTCTTTTATGGATTTCCCATGATCATGAAGTTACTTGTGAAGGTGGATAACATTAGGGTCACCCTGAGGAATATTGGCTCTACTTTGCCAAGCTGAAGAGGTATCCGCCATCTCATCTAATATTTCACATGCTTCAGAGTACAGAGTGTTCATGAAATTACCCTCTGCTAGTTGATTCACCACACACTGGTTAGTCGTGTTGATCCCCCTATAAAAGGTTTGTTGGATCATTTCCTCGATCATATCGTTGTCGGGGCATTCTTTGACCATTGTGAGGTACCTTTCCCAAATCTCATGTAATCGTTCATTTGGCTCTTGTTTAAAATCTAGGATCTCATCTCTCAATGTTTCCATATGTCCCATAGAAAAGAACTTTGCTATGAACTTCTCAGCCAACTCATCCCAAGTGTGTATGGAATGGTTGGGTAGCCTCTCAAGACAATCTAAAGCCTTCCCTCCTAGAGAAAATGGGAAAAGCCTTAACCTCAAAGCGTCCTCAGATACATTCGTCTGCTTACTCCCCAGCACGTGTCTACAAAACCTTTGAGATACTTATATGCATTCTGATGTGGAGCTTCAGTGACGAAACCCCTCAGTTCCAACAATGTAAGCATGACATTGGTTAAAGTTTCCCGCCCTAATCCGGGGCGGGACTATTGCACTTGCGTAGCCTTCATTGGGCAACACCCGGTGTGCTGCCCTTGGAGGAGGTGGGGGAGGGTTTGGAATGTTTTCATGAGGTGGGCAGCCTCTTCTTTGTACTTGAGGTTCAATATGAACCTCATCTACTTGTTCGTCATCTACCTCCTCCCCCTGAGGAATATGTCTGAGGGACTCGTTAAGAGCCATTTGGTACCTAAAAGCAATCGACACAAAAAATTTAAAAAAAAGAATAAAAGTATAACAAATCACACAAATACTTAGATATATAGCTAAGACCGTCTAACTCCCCGGCAACGACGCCAAAAATTAATCGGGTCCAAGCCTACACTACTATTGAGTAGCGAGGGTGGTCGATGCAGTTTTAAGCCAACTAGGTCAGGATCGAATCCACATGGAGTTAATTTTTTTGGAATTAGGTTTATATCTAATCTAGATGCGGGTTTTGTTTCTAATTACACTTCCAAACATTTGGGTTTGGTTTCTACTTCTAACCTTACTCTATTGTATGCAATATGACAATATTTTTGTTGTTATTTTTCAAGTGTTTAAAGAGACTAGGGTAGTGACTTCTACCTAGGTGGATATCTAACGGGTAGCAAAGTTCTAGGGCAAGCTTGATTAGTTGGGATTGTAATATAACTATCACACTCGGGTACTCACTCTATACCTCTCGGTAGTTTGAGTTAGTTTGCCCAATTTGACTTTCTCAAGTCCAAATGGGTATTCATGCAATTCAAGTGATATTAGCTCAAGTCGAGTATTACTATCTCTTGGTTTAACCTTTTAATTGGGGCTATCAATTTCTTAAGTTCACCCTAATTCCTTGTTAGCCTAGTTTTCCTAGACTTAGTCCCTCTTTCTCAAGTAGAGACTAAGTCACAAAGCATGAATGAATGTTTGCAACCATTAATTCTCTAGTTCTTGCAAGAACTGGGATAAATATCACTAACCCATACACATTCAAGCCTTAAAATCAAATACCCATTAAATACCCACACTAGGGTTGGGTCACAACCCTAGCTATGGGTTTAGCTACTCATGGAAATAACAAAAATAAAAAATAAAATGAAGATAAAATTCATAATACTAGATTAAGAGATGAAATCTAATATTAAAAGATGAATCTAGTACAGAATTACCCAAAATGGAAAACCTAGCCGTCTCAGGTGCTTCTACAATACATAACATAACCTAAAAATGACAAAAAGTTCTATTTATACTAAGCTGAAAATATCTGACAAAAATTCCCCTGCGGAGGTTGTGCGGCCGCAAAATACTAATTGCGGTCCGCGTTCTTCAATTTTGGATCTGGGTTGAGCTGAGTTTTACAGACCTCATAATTTCAATCGTGGCCGCGCTCTAGATTATTCGGCCGCATAAAAGTGATGCGGTCCGCACTTACTTGAGTTTGGCTTGAAATCGACTCTCTGATTCTTCATTTTGTGGACTGCATAATTTGGATCGCGGTAGCACAAGGGACTTTCGTGGCCGCACAATTCTGGCGCGGACCGCATTTCTCTCTTTTGCTGAATTTGTAAGCTCTTTGAATCTTAGTCATTGCGGTCCGCGTAATTCCAATGGCGGCCGCACAGGTACTTTCATGACTGCACATTTCTGGTGCGGTCCGCGCTCATCATTTAGCCCAAAAATCACCCTTTCTGAATCTCCCTTTTGCAGACCGCGTAATTATATCCGCAGCCACATTATAGCTTTCGTGGCCGCTCAATATTTGTGCGGTCCATGCTTCAAAACTCTTTTCCCAGCCTTGGTTTTTGTTAAACTTTTGACTCCTTTGTGAGTTGATTATGGTTCATTTGGCTTATTTTTAACAATTCCTGCAAGCAAGCATATTTCATTTGTTTCCGGGAATACCTTCAAGCATTTTTTGGCCTAGAACAAAAGTAAAAGAGAGCAAATAATAGGTTAAAATCCCTACTTATCAGACAACAACCTCAAGAGGAGAATGGTAGTTTAGAAGAGATTATGTACATGTTCATGAATAGTGTTGAAGAAAGATGTATACAAAATCAAGAAGGACTTATACAAAATGCTGAAGCCATTAAGAACCCAACAATACAAGTTAGTCAAATAGTAACTATACTTTCAAAAAGCTCATTGCATTGTAATGGTGAATATGTGGAGGAGATACCCTGTGAGAATGAGCCTACCCAAGAGGATGAGAATCCATAGAGAGAACTGGCCACTTTTCAAGAGGACTCTGATTTAATTGAAATGATTGAAGATGAGGCTTTGGTTGATTGTGAAGAAATAAAAGAAGAGTTCAAAACCCCATCCGCCTTTCCACATTTACGATCTTTAGTAGAAGAGAATGAGGTACAAATGGTCTTGGATATACCATAAGAATATTCACACGACCTTTCTTCTTTGTTTTTTTATTCTAACCTTGATCATGTGAATTTTATTTTCGGGGATTACATAAAGATACATGAATTGATCTCATGAAAGAATTCAGAAACAAGTTGAGGATGATCCTACAAGAACAATTCATCGCTCAAAAAAAGGCCAAACAAGAAAGAAAAAAGCGGGTCTTGCAGATATCCTCAGAATACTTGGGCTTAATGAGCTACATAAATAATTTCAAGGAGCAAAAACAAGAATGAATTCAGAGTTAGGGGTGGGGTTCATAAGTTTTGGGAAACGAAAACGATTCAGGGCAATTTTCTCTACCTCTTGCTTTTTACTTGTGTGTCATGGGGACATGCAACAATTTAAAGTGTGGGGTGGGGGGATGTAAATATGTATATGTATGTTTTTTTTGTGTGATTTCATAATTGTCTTGTTTGAATTTTTTTAACTTTTTCGGACAATGGATTTCCTCGACTGTCTTCTTGAGAGATCAAAGCCGACAAAAATGTATTTGTTTTTCTTAGGTACTGTAAAATCCCCCCTTGATTTTTCTTTATGTTGCGGTTCTTTTCCAAGGGTTTTATTTGAACCATTGTAGTTAGTTTTTATTTTGTTAGGAAATTTGAAGTGTTATGTAAATATATATATATGTATGTTTTTTTGTGATTTCGTCATTGTCTTGTTTGAATTTTTAAAACTTTTCCAGATGATGGATTTCCTCGACTGTCTTTTTGAGGGATCAAAGTCAACAAAAATATATTTGTTTTTCTTAGGTAGTGTAACAATTCCCCCTTATTTTTTCTTTATGCCACGGTTCTTTTTCAAGGGTTTTATTTGAATCGTTGTAGTTAGTTTTTCTTTTGTTAGGAAATTTGAAGTGTTATGCTATGGTATTAAATGAAGGTGAATTTTCTTGACCTTGTTGTGCCTTGAGAGTAGTGTGTTCCTTAGTTGTGACGCCTAGGCTCAGTTCTTGACTTATGTACACCTATTTTGGTGTTGCTTAATTGCTTTGACTAGAAGGTCGGGATAGATACGGTCCTGAGTGAGTTATGTGCCGACGTGTGTGTGAGATTTTGTTATTATTCTGTGCATGTCAGTTGATGTCTAGAGCTTGCCTCGTGTGTTTGCAAAATGAAATAGTAGTCTAGTTCAGTCTAAGAAGTGATATATGCATTTCGTTGTTGTGCCAGATATATGCCTTTTACCCACCTAATTGTTGTGTATCGTAGTTAGCCCCTTTGAGCATGTAATCCTATTATCTTTGGAAATCACATTACAAGCCTGACCCGTTGTAATGACCAACCGGTCGTTTTGAGTATTTTAAACTTGATCCCCTATTTATTGCATCCTGTATGTTGTATTATGGTTATGTGACTTGCCAGAGTGTTTGTTTTGGTTTCAGGTGAGTTTCAGAGAGTAATGGGACACTTAGTCCCTAAGTTAGAGGTTTAAGTTGAAAGAGTTGACCGTAGTTTGACTTTTTGTAGACGACTCCAGAATGGAGTTTTGACAGTTCCAATAGCTCCGTATGGTGATTATGGACTTTGGAACATGTCCGGATATTGATTTGGAGGTCCGTAGGTCGTTTCGGCTTGAATTGGCGTAAGTTTGGAAGTTGAAGGTTTGGAAGGCTGGAAAGTTTGACCGGGAGTTTACTTTATTGATATTGGGGCCGAATTCTGATTTTGAAAGTTGGAATAGGTCCGTAATTTCATCTATGACTTGTGTACAAAATTTGAAGCAAGTCAAATTTTTTTTTGGTTTGAATCGACACTAGCTTTGGAATTCAGAAGTTCATAGTTTCAATAGGCTTCAATTTGGTTGCGATTCATTGATCGAAGTTCGTTTATGTGATTTTTGTCCTCGAGTAGGTCAGTTATGTGTTTTGGAGCTTGTTGGTATATTCGGATAGGGTCCTGTGGGCCCCAGGTATGATTCAGATTGAATCTGGAACAAATTGAGACTTGTGTGATTGCTGAAGCTTGGCAGTGTTTGGTGCAATCGCACTTGCTCTTTTTGGGTCGCTGGTGCGGCACCGCAGAAAAGGATATTGGCATCACCATATGGGACCGCATGTGCATTCCATGTTCCGCGGAAGCGGAAGCGCAGGTGCAAAGGGGCATCGCAGGAGCATAGTTAAGTGAGCAGGGGAAGGACCGCAAGTACGGTCAAAGCTTCGCAGATGAGGCCTCGCAGAAGCTAGCCATAGGTCGCAGAAGCATTAACACATGTGAGTTTGGGTTCCATAGGTGCGCATTTTCAGAACTTAAGTCATGGCCGAACTTGCGATGGAATTTATATAGGTGCGGAGCCGCAGAAGCGGCTGTTGGCCCGCAAAAGTGAACTCGCTAGGCAGAATTAGGGATTTTTTGAGGATTTGATTTAATTTTAAAATTTTGTCCTTAGAGAGCTCGGTTTGTGGAGATATTTCTATAGTTATTCAAAGAAATTTTTAGGGTAAGTGGTTCTAACCCGGACTTGACTATATTTCACGAATTCATCATTTAATTAGTGATTTGAGTTGGAAATTTGGGCGAAAATTGGGAAAACTTCTTAGGCTAATTTTTGAGGATTCGAAAGAAATTTGAAGTCATATTTGAGTAATTTTTGTATGGTTGGACTCGTTATCGAATGGGTATTTGGATTTAGTAATTTTGGTCGGGTTTCGAGATGCGGGCCCAAGGTTGACTTTTTGAGTCGACTTTTTATTTCTCTTTGAAGCTCATAACTTTATTGTTTGGAATAGATTCCTATAGTTTATATTTATGGTATGAAGTAATTTTGGCTAGATTGAAGCTGGTCGGAGGTGGATATTTGAGGAAAAGGCTTACTAGTGGATTTCGCTAGCGTGTTTTGAGGTAAGTGTCTTGCCTAACTTTTTATGGGGGAAACCCCTTAGGATTGGTAATGTTTTGTGATAATATTGACATGTGGAATCCGTGTACGTAAGGTGACGAGTGGGTACAAGGGCTAAATGTTAAAATTGACCAGTTTTAGCTATGTAGATTCTGTTCAAGCCTTAATTGAGTTATCTTAACATGTTATATTCATCATTATTAGTTTATCTTCATGTGCTCTACTTGTTTTATCTGTTGTCAATTGCCTTTACATCTTTAGTTGAAGTATTGTTTCCTCTATTCGTTATTCATTATTTAATCGTTGAGTTCTTTACTTGAAGTTGTTATTTGTGGAATAACTTGTTATTGAAATTGGTATTGAGTTATAAAGGTCGTGATTTACATTGAGGTAAAGTTATAAAGTTGTGAAATACTATTCTTGCTGAGTTATTCACACTGGTTATTATATTGAGATTCTTGTGCAAAATGTGTTGAGCCATGGGCTATTTGTTATGAAAACACTATTGTTGTTGGTTTCTTTGCAAATTGTGATATTGGGCACTTGAGGTGCGATTTATAATACGTTGTATTATTGATACTCATACAGGGGTATAATGTTATGGGGTTGAAATGCATGCAGTTAGATAAGGTGGGCTTGATACGCATGTTGCTAATTGGTGAACTGTTTGAAGCCACGTGGTGTGAGGTGGGCTAAAACGCGGGAAGCTATTTCAGGAAAATGATTTTTAAAACTAAATGCAAGGCTCCGTCGGTGATATGAGGAAAGATTGTGAAATGTTTTGATTTTTGAGACTACGAGGCAGTACCTCGGTGTTGATTCTTGTTGATACTTTCCAATAACTTCACTTGTGTTTTGTTGCTTTGTTACGTGTCATAACATTCCTTGTTTTCTTTTGTGATACATTATTTGCCTTAGCTTAATCCAGTTATTTTTGTTGTATTCATTTATTGTCTCATTTCTATTTTTATCATTATTACATTGTATATACCTATTCAGTTTCTTAATCATTTCTAGTAGGGCCTTGACCTGACCTCGTCACTACTCTACCGAGGTTAGGCTTGGAAACTACTGGGTACCATTGTGGTGTAATCATGCTACACTTATGCACATCTATTTGTGTAGATCCAAGTACCTCTTACCACTCCAGGCACCAGTGAGATGAGTTTAGCTTCAGAGACTTCAAGGTATACCTATCGGCGTCCGCAGGCCTCAGAGTCCCCATCTATCTAGTCTACTTTATTTTCTTTCCCGTTTTAGATACCTTGTTGTATAGGGATGATCAGTACTTATTCATAGAGCTTGTGACTTGTTATCACCAGGTTTTGGGAAAATTGTATATACTGAGTTGCAGTGTTTTCTTTATAATAGTTGTTGAATATTTGAGAGTTTATTCGTTATTTCTGTGATGTTCCGAATGTATGTTAGGATTACCTAGTCTTAGAGACTAGGTTCCATCACAACATCCTACAGAGGAGAAATTTGGGTCGTGAAAAGTTGGTATTAGAGCTTTTGGTTCATAGGTTTTATGAGTCACAAGCAGATTTAGTAGAGTATCACGGATCGGTACAGAGATGTCTATACTTATCTAAGGGAGTCTATGGAATTTTTAGGAAAAGTTTCACTTCTTTGATTCCTTATCGTGCAAATTTGTTGACTTCAAAATTCAAAATATTTGTCTTTCTATTCTCTCAAAGATGGTGAGGACATGCAAAGATGGATCGGATGATCAAACAGTCGCGCTTCCTGCTAGAGTGTCGAATGACGGGGCCGGGGCAGAGGTCGAGGACGGGTACGCGATGCAGCTAGAGCAGCCACCTAGGCTGCTCAGAGGAGCCACCAGTAGCTCTAGTTGGGGGCAGGCACTTGAGATGCCTGTTACTACCCCTGCACTTCAGGAGACCCTCGCCTAGTTTTTGAGCATGTTTGGCCCTCTAGCTCAGGCAGGGTTGATTCCACTCCTGCCAAATCTCAAGAGGAGGGAGGAACATATACTCCTGCCGCCCATACCCAGAGTAGTGGGTGCAGGTTGACTATGTCCTAGAGGTCATACCACTGTAGTCAGTTATCCCAGCTCAGCCCGAAGTTAGGGCAGCAATATATGAGGAGGAGTAGATCATGCTCGAGAGGTACATGAAGTACCATCCTCCTACATTCGGCGACCTAGCTATAGAGGAGCACAAGGTTTCTTTGAGGAGTTCTACCGTATCCTCTGTTCTATGGGTATTGTGGAGTCGAGTGGGATTTCTTTCACTACGTTCCAGCTTAAGGGAGCGACTTATTTGTGGTGGCGAGCATATGATCTAGGTAGCCCGAAAGAGACAACTTCACCCACATGGGCTTAGTTCTCAGCGATGTTCATGAGAGAGTTTGTTCCCCGGGGCCTTCGTGATGCATGTCACTCGGAGTTTGTGTAGTTGCATCAAGGTGATATGACCGTGTCAGAGTATGTTGTTAGGTCAACAAGTTATCCTAACATGCACCAACTTTAGTTTGCACAGTCAGAGAGCGAGTCCGTCGATTCATTAAGGGGCTCAACCACAATATTAGATTCAGCATGGATCGATAGTTGGAGACTGATACCCCATGCCAGCAGGCAATGGATATCGTTCGGTGATTGGAGAGTATGTGGGGCCGCGATATTGAGGAGAGGGAGACTAATAGGCCTCGAGATTCTGGAACATATAGTTGTTCCCTTGCCCCAATTGCTGCTCGTCATGGTAGAGGTTGTGTGACCCGTCCTATTCATTTAGCACTCCCAGCTTCCAACATTATTTTGGCCACTCTGAGGTCTCAGGTTGCCTATTATGCACCGCCACTGTTTAGTGCACCTCCCGTACAAGGTGCTTTCAGCGGTCAGTACAGTCGACTAGGCCCGAGCAAGTCTCAGCAACCACGTCCTTCGAGAGCTTGTTTTGAGTGTGGTGACACTCTTCATATGGTGAGGGACTACCCCAAGTTTAGGAGGGGTGCATCTCCAAAGACCACTCAGACTCTACGTGTTCCACAGGGTCCCCAGACTTTCTCTGGTCGTGGTTACCACACCAATTGCCACTCCACCTGCACAACTAGCTAGAGGTGGATGTCTGGTGGGTAAAGGTCGCCCTAGAGGGGGAGACCAGGCCAGATGTTATGCTATTCTAAATAAGACGGATGAGGTTGCATCCGACTTAGTTATCACGTGTATTGTTCCGGTTTGTCATAGATATGCATCAATCTTATTTGATCCAGGCTCCACTTATTCCTATGTATCATCTTACCTTGCTCCATATTTGGGTATATCCCGTGATGTCTTGAGTTCTCTTGTCTATGTGTCTAGGCCAATGGGAGATTCTATTGTTGTTGACATCGTGTATCGATCGTATTTAGGTGTTCTTGGTGGTTTTGAGACCATAGATGATTTATTATTGCTTAGTATGGTAGATTTTGATGTTATCCTGGGTATGGATTGGTTGTCTCCCTATCATGTTATTCATGATTGTCATGCCAAGACGGTAACATTAGCTATGCCAGGTCTACCGCGGTTAGAGTGGATGGGTACTTCAGATTTTTTTCCTAGCAGGGTGGTGTCCTTCCTTAAGGCACATTGGATGGTTGGGAAGGGATGTGATGCATATCTAGCCTATATGAGGGATGTCAGTTTTGACACTCCTACTATTGAGTCAGTTCCAGTAGTGAGAGACTATCCAGATGTATTTTTGACAGATCTTCTGGGCATGTCGCCCGATAGGGATATCGATTTTGGTATTAGCTTATTGTCGGGCACTCAACCCATTTCTATTGCACCATATCGTATGGCCTCAGCAGAGTTGAAGAAGTTAAAGGAGCAGTTGCAAGAGTTTCTTGATAAGGGTTTCATTCGGCCCCGTGTGTCGCATTGTGGTTCTCCAATCTTGTTTGTGAAGAAGAAGGATGGTTCTATGCGCATGCGTATTGATTATCGACCGTTGAACAAGGACAATGAAGAACATGTATCAATTTCCAGGCATTAATGACCCATTTGATCAGCTATAGGGTGCCAGAGTGTTCTCAAAGATTGATTTGCGGTCAGGCTATCATCAATTGAAGATTCAGGATCCGGATATACCAAAGACTGCCTTCAGGACTCGGTATGGTCACTACGAGTTCCTTGTGATGTTATTTTGGCTGACCAATGTCCCAGCAACATTTATGCACTTGATGGATAGTGTATTCCAGCTTTATCTTGACTCATTCGCTATTATGTTTATTAATGACATTTTGGTGTGCTCCCGGAGCCGGGAGGATCATGAGCAACACTTGAGGATCGTGATCCAGACCTTGAGAGAAAAAAAGTTGTATGCAAAATTTTCAAAGTGTGAATTTTGGCTTGATTTGGTGGAACTTTCGGGTTATGTGGTGTCAAGTAAGGGGATAAGGTAGATCCGAAGAAGATTGAAATAGTGCAAAGTTGGCCCAGACCTTCTTCAACTACTGAGATTCAGAGTTTTCTTGGTTTGGCAGGGTATTACCGTCGTTTCGCAAAGGGTAGCTCCTATGACTAGATTGACCCAGAAAGGTGCTCCATTCAGGTGGACCGAGGGGTGTGAGGAGAGCTTTCAAAATCTCAAGACTATTTAACTACAACCTAGTTTTGGTGTTGCCTACAGGTTCGGGGTCTTACACTGTGTACTACTGTGACGCGTCACGTGTTGGTCTCGACATTGTGTTGATACAAGATGGTAGGGTTATTGCCTACACGTTTAGACAACTGAAGGTGCATGAGAAGAATTATCCTGTTCACGACCTTGAGTTAGCAGCTATTGTTCATGCCTTGAAGATTTGGTGGCACTATTTCTACGTTTTCCCTTGTGAGGTATATACTGACCACCAGAGTTTGCCGCATCTGTTCAAACAGAAGGATATTAATTTACAGTAGCGGGGATGGTTAGAGTTTCTTAAGGGCTATGATCTCACTATTCTATATCATTTCGGGAAGGCCAATGTGGTGGCCGATGCCTTGAGTAGAAATATGGAGAGCTTG
Source organism: Nicotiana paniculata (assembly GCA_005239505.1). Classification (NCBI taxonomy): domain Eukaryota; kingdom Viridiplantae; phylum Streptophyta; class Magnoliopsida; order Solanales; family Solanaceae; genus Nicotiana; species Nicotiana paniculata. Next base: position 84,161 of record ML309057.1, on the reverse strand, counting down.
GGAAATTTAGCATATCTACCGGTAATGGAAAAGCCATTAGCATTGGCTGTTCAGGACTTGGCCAATCAGTTTGTTAGATTGGATATTTCAGCGTCGAGTCGAGTTTTGTCTTGTGTGATTTCTCAGTCTTCTCTTTATGATCGTATCAGAGAGCATCAATATGATTATCCCTATTTTCTTGTCCTCAAGGACACGATTCAGCACGTCGATGCCAAGGAGGTTACTATTGGGGATGACGGTGTGTTATAGATGCAAGGCCGACTATCTGGGCCCAATATAGATGGTTTACATGAGATGGTTCTTCAGGAGGCCCACAGTTCATGGTACTCCGTTCATCAGGGTGTTGGTAGAGGAGAATGAAGAAATACATAGTGGAGTATGTAGCTTGGTGCCTAAATTTTCAGCAGGTGAAGTATGAGAATTAGCGTCCAGGTGGTTTTCTTCAGAGGCTAGAGATTCCAGAGTGGAAATGGGAGCGGGTTACTATGGATTTTGTTTTTGGGCACCCACAGACTCAGAAGAAGTTCGATGCAGTATGGGTGATTGTGGATAGGTTGCCCAAGTCGGCTCATTTCATTCTGGTGATGACTACTTATTTCAGAGTAGCTGGATCAGGCCTATATTTGCAATATTTTCAGACTTTATAGCATGCCGGTATCCATCATCTCTGACCGGGGTACACAGTTTACATCACAATCTAGAAGGCCGTACAACGAGAGTTGGGTACACGGGTTGAGTTAAGCACAACATTCCACCCTCAGACGGACGGACAATCCGATCACACTATTCAGATATTGGAGGATATGCTTCGTTCTTGTTTGATGGAGTTTTGGGGCTCTAGGGATCATTTCTTTCCACTTGTGGAGTTTTCCTACAACAACAGCTACTGGTCAAGCATTCAGATGGCTCCGTATGAGTCCTTGTATGAGAGGCGATGTCAGTCTCCGTGGGTTTGTTTGAGCTAGGTGAGGACAGGCTATTGGGTACAGACTTGGTTCAGGATACTTTGGAAAAGGTTAAGTTGATTCAGGATCGACTTCGTGCAACTCAATCAAGACATAAGGGTTGTGCTAATCGAAAGGTTCGTGATGTTGTGTTCATGGTTGAAGAGCAAGTCTCTCTCCAGGTTTCGCCCATGAAGGGTGTTATGAGATTCTTGAGAGGATTGGAGAGGTGGCCTAAAAGCTTGCACTGCCACCTAATCTAACTGCAGTTCATCTAGTATTCCATGTTTCTATGCTCCAGAAGTATCACGGTGATCCATCGCATATGTTGGATTTTAGCTCAGTCCAATTGGACAAGGATTTGTCTTATGTTGTGGAGCCAGTGGCCATTTTGGGCAGGTAGGTCTGAAAGTTGAGGTTGATGAACATTGCTTCAGTGAAGGTTCAGTGGAGGGGTCAACCAGTCGAGGATGCGACTTGGGAGACCGAGCATGATATGTGTTGCCCTTATCCTCACCTTTTCACAACTTCAGGTATGTCTCTATACTAGCTCGAGGATGAATATTTGTTTTAAGAGGGGGAGGATGTAACGACCCGACTGGTCCTTATGAGTATTTTAACCCCTATCCCCTATTTATTTCCTCCTCTATGTTGTATTATGGTTATATGACATGTCGGGGTGTTTGGTTTTGGTTTCGGGTGAGTTTTAGGGAGTAATGGGACACTTAGTCTCTAAGTTGGAGGCTTAAGTTGAAAGAGTTGACCGTCATTTGACTTTAGTGTAGATGAATCCGGAATGGAGTTTTGACGGTTTCAATAGCTCCGTATGGTGATTTTGGACTTAGGAGCGTGTCCGATTATTTATTTGGAGGTCCGTATGTCGTTTCGGCTTGAATTGGCATAAGTTTGGAAGTTGAAGGTTTGGAAGGCTGGAAAGTTTGACCGTGAGTTGACTTTATTGATATCGGGGTCGAGTTCCAATTTTAGAAGTTCGAATAGGCTTGTCATGTCATTTATGACTTGTGTGTAAAATTTAAAGTCAATCGGAGTTGTTTTGGTATGAATCGACACTAGCTTTGGAATCCAGATGTTCATAGTTTCTATTGGCTTGAATTGGGTTGCGATTTGTTGAATCGATGTTGTTTTATGTAATTTTTTGCCTCAAGTAGGTCCATTATGTGTTTTGGAATTTGTTGATATATTCGGATGTGTCCCGTGGTCCCCAAGAGTGATTCAATTGAATCCAGAACAAATTGAGACTTGTGTGATTGCTGAAGCTTGTGTCTGGTGATATTGCACCTGCGCCTTTTGGGTCGTAGGTGTGGCCGTGCAAAAGTGGAAGCTCACATGCGGAGGGGGCATCGTAGGAGAGGAGTTGAGTGAGCAGGGAAAGGACCGCAGGTGCGGACGAAGCTCCATATGCGGGCTCGCAGAAACGAGCCATAGGTCGCAGAAGTATTAGCGCATCGGCATTTGGGTGTCCGAAAATGCGCATTTTCAGAACTTAAGTACTGGCCGCACCTGCAATGGAATTTCCGCAGGTGTGGAGCCGCAGAAGCGGCTGTTGGTCCGCAAAAGCGAACTCGCTGGGCAGAATAGGAAGTTTTCGAGGGTTTCATTTCAATTTCATATTTTGGACCTAGGGAGCTCGATTTGTGGTGATTTCTCGAGAGGTTTTCAAAGAAATCATTGGGATAGGTGGTTTTAACCCGGACTTGACTATATTTCACAAATTCATTATTATTTTTGTCATTTAATTAGTGATTTGAGTTGGAAATTTGGAAAAAACTTGTGAAAACTTCTTAGACTAATTTTTGAGGATTTGAAAGGCGATTTGAGGTTGGATTTGAGTAATTTTTGTATGGTTGAACTAGTTATCGAATGGGTGTTCGAATTTTGTAATTTGGTCGGGCTTCGGGACGCGGGCTCGCGGTTGACTTTTTGAATCGAAATTTTATTTCTCTTTAAAGCTCGTAACTTTATTGTATACTCCTATAGTTTATCTTTATGGTATGAAGTTGTTTTGGCTAGATTCAAGTTGTTCGGAGGTGGATAATCGAGTGAAAGGCTTACTAGTAGATTGAGTTAGCGTGTTTTGAGGTAAGTTTCTTGCCTAACTTTGTGCGGGGGAATTATCCCTTAGGATTGGTAATGTTTTGTGATAATTATGATGTGTGGAATCCATGTACGTAAGGGGACGGGTGGTTACATGGGCTAAATGTGGAAATTGACCGGTTTTAGCTATGTAGATTCTGTTCATGCCTTAATTAAGTTATCTTAACATGTTATGTTCATCATCATTAGTTTATCTTCATGTTCTCTACTCCTTTTATCTCTTAGTTGTTAATTTCCTTTACATGTTTAGTTGAAGTATTGTTTCCTCTATTCTTTATTCATTATTTAACCGTTGAGTTCTTTACTTGAACCCAGACCCCACCTTGGTGGAAACATACTGGGTTTGTTGTTGTTGAGTTCTTTACTTGAAGTTGTTATTTGTGGAATATCTTGTTACTGCAATTGGTATTGAGTTATAAAGGCCGTGATTTATATTGAGGCAAAGTTGTAAAGTTGTGAAATACTATCTGTGTTGAGTTATTCATTCCGGTTGTTATTATGATTCTTGTGGCAAGCAAATTGTGGTTGAGCCATGGGCTATTTGTTGTGAAAACGCTATTGTTGTTGGTTTCTTGGCAAGTTGTGATATTGGGCACTTGAGGTGCGATTTTTGATATATTGTGATATTGATACGCATGCGGTGGTATAATGTTTTGGGGTTGAAACACATGCTGTGAGATAAGGCGGGAGTGATACGTGTGTTGCTAGTAGGGGAACTGTTTGAAGCCACGCGATGTGATAAGCTGGGTTAAAACACAGGAAGCTTTCGGGAAAATGATTTTCAAAACTAAAAGCAAGGCTTCCGTGGTGGTATAAGGAAAGATTGTGAAATGTTTTGTGATTTGAGACTACGAGGCGGTACCTCGGTAGTGATTCTTTTTAATACTTTCCTATTACTTCGCTTGTGTTTTGTTGATTTGTTTTGTGTCATAGAATTCCTTGTTTTCATCCATGGTTCATTTTTTCCTTAGTTCAGTGTAGCTATTTTCGGTGTATTTCTTTATTGTCTCATTTCTATTGTTATTATTATTACACCGTATATACATGTTAAGTTTCTTATTTGTTTTTAGTAGGTCCTTGACCTGACCTCGTAGCTACTTTACCGAGGTTAGGATTGGCACTTACTGGGTACCATTGTAGTGTACTCATGCTACACTTATGCGCTTCTTTTTGTGCAGATCCAGGTACCTCTTACCAGTCCAAGCATTAGTGAGACGAGTTCAGCTTGAGAGACTTCAACGTATACTTGCCGGTGTCCGCATGGCTTGGAGTCCCCCCTATCTAGTCTACTTCATTTTCTTTTCCTTTTTAGACACCTTGTTGTATAGGGATGATCAATACTTATTCGTAGATCTTGTGACTTGTTATCACCAAGTTTTTGGGAAAATTGTAATGCTGAGTTGCAGTGTTTTCTTTATAATAGTTGTTATTGAGAGTTTATTCGTTATTTCTATGATATTCTGCATAGATTTTAGGCTTACCTAGTCTTAGAGACTAAGTGCCATCACGACATTCTATGGAGGGGAAATTGGGGTCTTGACACCCGTTTCGTTGAATTAACCATTTGTGAACCTTTTTACCTCTCATGACCACTTGAAATATTTATAATAACAACAACAACAACCACATACCCAGTATTATCCCATACCGTGGGGTCTGGAGAGGGTAATGTGTACACAGGCCTTACCCCTACCTTGTGAGGATAGAGAGGTTGTTTCCAATAGACCCTCGGCTCAGGAAAGCATAAACACCACAATAATGAAAATATAGACAAGAAGGGACAGTACCAAACAACCATATAAAAGCAGAATAAAAACAACAAGAGAGTAAGGTGATCAACAATGAAAGAGAAAAACATTTAGTCATATAAACCTACTACGAATAGAAAGCGATATTGTGCGTCAATCCTCGACCTCAATACCTTCCTATCAAAAATCATGTCCTTAGTCAGCTGAATTTGCGTCATGTCTTTCCTAATCATCTCTCCCCACCTATTCTTAGGCCTACCTCTACCTCTTCATAGGCCCTCCAACGTCAACCTCTCACACCTTTTCACCGGGGCGTCTGTGCTCCTCCTCCTCACATGAACAAACTACCTAAGCTGCGCTTCCTGCATCTTATCCTCAATAGGGGCCACACCCACCTTGTCGCGAATAACCTCATTTCTAGTCCTATCTAACCTGATGTGTCCGCACATCCTCTCAACATCCTCATCTCTGCTACCTTCCTCTTCTGGACATGAGCGATCTTGACTGGCCAACACTCAGCCCCATACAACATCGTTGGTCTGACAACCACTATGTAGAACTTACCTTTAAGTTTTGGTGGCGCCTTCTTGTCAAAAAAAACACCGGAAGCAAGTCTCTATTTCATCCATCTCGCCCCAATACAATATGTGACATCTTCATCAATCTACCCATCCCTCTGGATAATAGACACAAAGTACTTAAAATTCCCTCTCCTAGGGATGACATATGAGTCCATCCTCACCTCCCCTTCCCCTCTTTGAGTCTCGCCACTGAACTTACACTCCAAGTATTCTGTTTTGATTCTGCTTAACATGAAATCTTTAGATTCCAGGTCCTGCCTCCATACCTCTAAATGTGCGTTCACACTGTCTCACATCTCGTCGATCAATACAATACCGTCTGCAAATATCATAAACAATGGCACCTCCCCTTGGATGTGGCGCGTCAGTACGTCCATCACTAGAGCAAATAAAAAAGGACTGAGTGCCGACCTATGATGAAACCCCATCATAATAAAAAAAATGGTCCGAGTCCCCACATATCGTCCTCACTCGGGTCTATACTCCATCATACATGTTCTTAATCAACCTAACATAGGCAATGGATACTCCTCTAGCCTCCAAACATTGCCACAAAACCTCCCTCGAAACTTTATCGTACGCCTTTTCTAGGTCGATGAACACCATATGCAAGTACTTCTTTCTCTCCTTATACTGATCCATCAATCTCCTAACAAGGTAGATGGCTTCTGTAGTCGAACGCCCCGACATAAACTCAAACTGATTCTTAGAAATAGACACATTCATTCTCACCCTAAGCTCTACCACTCTCTCCCAGACTTTCATATTATGGCTAAGCAACTTGATACCCCGATAATTATTGCAATTTGGATATCACCTTGTTCTTGTATACAGGAACCATCGTGCTCCAGCTCCATTATTTAGGCATCTTCTCCGTAAAAATGACATTAAATACCCTAGTGAGCCACTCCAAGCCTGCCTTGCCCGCACTATTCCAAAACTCCATTGGGATTTCATCTGTCCAGATTTCTTTGCCTCTGCTCATCTTACACATATCTCTCCTCAACTTCATTAACTCTAATCCGCCTAAAATACCCAAAGTCACAGAAACTCCCGGAGTGTTCCAACTCACCCAGTACAATACTCTTGTACCCCTCCTCGCTCAAGAGACTATGGAAGTAGGTCTGCCATCTCCGATGGATAACCCCTTATCCAACAAAACTCTACCTTCTTCGTCCTTGATGCAATTCACTTGGTCCAAGTCACGCGCCTTCCTTTCTCGCGCCTTGGTTAACCTGAAAAACCTCTTATCCCCACCTCAGCCCTCGAGTTCCTTATACAGATGACTAAAAGTTACAGTCATGGACGCTGTAACTGCTAGATTTGCTTCTTTCTTAGACAACTTATAATGCTCCCTATTCGCCCTCTTCTCCTCCTCGCCTACACTTTCCACTAGCTTCAGATATGCTGCTTTCTTGGTTTCCACTTTTCCTTGCACCTATCCATTCCACTACCAGTCTCCCTTGTGACCACCAAATTAACCCTTTGAGGCCCCTAATACCTCTCTCGCGGCTTTCCTAATGCACTGCGCAGTTGTGGCCCACATAGCGCTTGCGTACCTACTACTCCTCTAAGCCCCCATAGTCACCAGCTTGACCCCCAACTCCTACACTTTACCTTCCATCAAGGTTCCCAACTTTATATTATGTTGTCTATGCATCGCCCTCTTCCTCCTCTTCTTCGTGATCTCAAGGTCCATGACCAGGAGCCTATGAAGGGTCGAGAGGTTCTCACTCTGGATGACCTTGCAATCCGTGCAAAGACCTCTATCGGACTTCCTGCAGAGTAGATAATCAATCTGAGTCTCGGCCATCGAACTCCTTAAGGTGACCAAGTGCTCCTCTTCTTCTGGAACTCGAGTTTTCTATAACCAAATCAAATGCTCTAGCAAAGTCTAGCAGAGACATTCCTCCTTCATTTCTATCTTCAAAACCAAAGCCACCATCAACATCATCATACCCCCCCGGACGTCGCTCCAATGTGCCATTGAAATCTCCTCCTATGAAAAGCTTCTCGGTATGAAGGGCAAGACCTTACCTTAGCATCGTTCACCAAAGCCACTATAATCTATGAGTAACTACGCAAGCACTATCCCGAAAACAAGCGACAAAAATAAAATGAATTATCGAAATATAACGTACCACTAAAGGGGAGCTAACGGGAACAATAATCTACAACTAAAGCTTTTAAAAACATGTGAATAAATAGAGTACAAGAGCTCAATGGGGATATAATCTACAACTAAAGATCACAAAGAGAATGTGTTAAACTATAATGCAAAGCTATCCCTATTGCAATTAATTTAACAATGACTAGGGAAAATACTAACTAAAGATTCAAGAACAAAATAGGCAGGCAATGAGATACAATTATTCCAAAATATCAAACTATTAAAATATCAAGACGAGAGGAACAATAGAACCTGGATTGCAGCCCTTAAAGTTAACGAAAATTTGGCTGTAATGGATTGCGACGAGCTGGAGGAACCGTGGTGGCATGATTGATTTTTTTGCACTTGAAATATTCATGAGCTTTTTAAAACCTAAGTGAAGATATGGTTGATTTTTTAGCCCTTGAAATATTCATGAGCTTGTTAAGAACTAAGTGGAGTTATGATTGGATTTTTGAGCGGAATTATAGAAAAGGAAAAGGTGCACTGCTTGGAAAAATTGTGAGAGCCACTTGTAGGGAATTGAAAAAGAGAAAACAAGAGAAAAGAAACTCAAAACTTAGAAAAAAAAAGAGATAAAAAAATGAAGTTCTTGAAAGAAGAAGAAAAAATTATTAGAACTTTGAAAAGAAAAAAATTTGATCCCTTGCTAATGGTAGTTCTCATCATGTTTGTACTTAAAGATACTGGGAGGTTGATGCTATTATGTGTATATGTTGGGGTATGGTTCAACATAAGTGTGGGGTTTAGAATGTGAATTTTTTTGTATTAAAGTGCATAGGGAGGTGTTGTCACTATTATCTCTATGTATCCTACCCATTCCGCAACCTACATTACAACCAAAATAAAGTTCTACTTGATCCTTGACTGAATGAGATCAAAATTAGTATAGTATTACACAACGGGCAAGCCTATGGTACATTTTCTGTGGCACATGAATTTTATTTTTGAGAGTGAGTTAAATCTTATATCTTGAGTTCCTAATTGTTCGTAAACTTTATTGTGTGGAACTACTCTCTATTGTTCGTGTGAGGGCACATGACTTGTGAAGGAAAGGTAATGTCTTTGGTCTCTCTGTTAGAGTAAGTGAGAAGGTTTTTAAAAAATACTCTGTGCTTGTGAGTTAAGTCTTGAGGTTAGGGTGTTACAGTATGATGCTTAGACTGCTTTACATATTCTTGATCAGTTATGGAAGTTGTTTGATGAGAATGTCGTCTCTATGTGAAGTGTAGGTTTATAGCTCGAGGATGAGTAATGATATAAGTGTGGGGTATTGATGATAGGCTAGAAATACGAGTTTTTGGATACTTTGAACCTATTATTTGCTACACTTTAATTGTGTTTGAGCTAAAAGATGAATAATTTATACTCACTATGTGTTTTTTGTTGTATAGGTTGCGATTTCGGGCTAAGAAGAGTTTTGGAGCTAAATTGAATAAAAAAGAGAACTTTGTCTGAGTAAAAATTTGAGAAATTAAATTCGGGTCGAGTTTAGTGGTCGAGGTCCGAGTATGCATAGAAAAAATAAGAAAACATTGTCAAGGGAATAACACTGGGATACCACGCCATAATTGGCATGCAAAAGTTTGGAAGAAACAAAGAATTACACATTCATATTCATAATTAGAAAATTGGTATGTCTTCCTACATGGGGGACAAGGTTTATGCCTATTTGTTCATCAGTTAATGTAACTGAAAGCTTTCAGAGGAATTCCATTAGCACGACGCACAGCGCGTCGCCCAGTGCGGCGCACCTCTGCAATGTTTTGTGCAGTTATCTATTTCGGTTCAGAGAGGGTATTTTAGTCTAGATCCGTCCATATTCAGTATAAATACACAATAAACATAGTTTCTGAGGAGGATTCAACCTAGGAGAGTTTTAGAGAGCTAATGCAGTTTGAAGACACAAGATTTTATCAATTCTCTTGCCATCATTCGGTGCAAGACGAGAATTTATCAATTCACCCTTATTTGTTTAAATTTGTTATAACATGCACGTCCTTTTCCCGTTCACCTCTATTTGCTATGACTGCTTTTCGTTTCTCTTCATTTTGTTTAAGACTACTATATCATGCCTATCCCATCCCTACTCCCTTGCCTGCTTTATTATATTCTTGCATATATTCTACGGATTAAACTGACTTCTTTCTTTTGTCTTTCATTCCTATATTTACCTTACTGTTGTACTTACTGCTTCTACATATTTATCATGCAAATACTTGACAACGTGTTATTATCATACTCCACTCGTGCTAATTGTCAACATAGCGGCACTTGATGAGTATCCAATGCTCTTTCGAAATTACACTTTTTAAATCGGAAAGGCTTATTTGCAGTAAACTAGTTTATCAACGGTGCAGTCGATGGTCCCGTGTATTTCCCTCTCAAGTTGTCCACTTGAGAGTATCAATTTAGACCACTCTAGAAACCTTACTCCAATATCAACTGTACATGCATAATGTTAATCCGAGTACGGGTTTGAACGTTGTTAACATAATAGCCCTCTTAGATAAGCCTTGACCAAAGTCCGACAGTATTTCCTCAATCCCAATAGACACTATCATGTTACGTGCATTATTTGGAGAAAATGTGTCGATATGTTGATCATTATTGTGTAAGTGGTCAAATCTGAGGGGGGGGGAATGGCTAACTTTATTTGTTTGCAGAAAATGAAGAAGGAAGTCCCCAGATTCGGCATGGTCCAAAACATCCCACCTCTACTACTTGACTGGAGGAAAAACCCCGCGCCATGTGACAAGAATCATGTGAGATGTGTCCTTGGTGACTTGCCATCTTTGCTTGACATCCGACCAAAGAGGGCATTGATCGAAGCCGCTACCATGTTCTGGGATGAGAAAAGGGTCATCTTCCGCTTTGGTGACATAGAAATGACTCCTCTCCTAGAATAAATAGGAGGCTTCGCTAAGTTTCCGTGAGATAGTCCAGGGTTATTAGTGCCGGAAAATCACACCCCTTACGATTTTCTAAAAAGGCTAGGTTTCAAGAAAAATGATGAGTTGCTTTGTTTGAAAAAACCATACATCCCATTTGAATTCCTTTATGAGCATTATGGGCACAATAAGTCATATCGCCTTCATCATGATGAACTTTCCATTACCTCCTTGGGTTGGACACACCGTCATGTTTATGTGTTCATTGTCTGTTTCTTAGGTTGTTGATATTTCCAATGAAAGTGGGAAGGATCCATACCCCTCTAGCCATGGTCGCTAGGACTTTGATGGAAGGCATATAAGGATAAACTTATACCATCATCCCCATGATCTTAACTGAAATGTACTGCGCTCTAGATCAGTGCAAGTAAGGATTCAGGCACTTCGAAGGTTGTAATATGTTACTGCAAGTTTGGTTGTTGGAGCACTTTCAACGAGGAGAATATCATCAAGAGCTTCTGCGGTGGCCATTGAATGACTACATAGCTTACCATCACCCAAAGAAAATGACGTTTTGGAAATGCTGTAAGTTGGGTGCATTTCTTCAGCAATCTGACAGACGAGCAGGTACATTGGATGTTTGAATGGTTTCTTAGCAGTGAGTTCATCATCAGGAGACTACTCATCTGGTACTGATCGGGTTGAGGGGAACTTATCCTTATGATTCTATAAGGTTAATGAGACAAGCGGGAAGAAAACAGGTTATACCTCGGGTTTCCAACATGGTCCAGTACAAAGCAGATTTAAAAGGGGACGTCATTCCGTTCAAATTTGAGGCACAGGATATGTGGAACCAGAACATTTAGGAAAAGGAAACTATTGAGCCAAACAGGTATCATGCCGTTCCTGTGTACTTCTACCCATCATGGCTGGTAGACGACATAACAGGAGATGTCAAGCCGGGAATCAACCTGAAAAATAGGATTGTAACGACCCAACTGGTCATTTTTGAGCTCTAGCACGTTGTTCAGCGGTTTGAAGTCATGAGCATCTTCGTTTAAGGTATTATGACTCGTGGGCGTGGTCGGAATTGAATTCCAGGAAGTTTAGAATTGATTTGGAAAGAAAATTATCATTTCAGAAGCCTTAAGTTGGAGAAACTAAGATTGGAATTTTGAGTAAACGACCTCCGAATCAGGATTTGAAGGTTCCAGCAGGTTCGTATGATGATTTCGGACTTGGGTTTATGTCCCCTCGGGGTTTGGATAACCCGGGAGCGCTTCGGCGTATATTGTGGAAGTTAGCATTTTAGAAGGATTTCATGAATTTGGGCTCGAAGTGCATATTAGTGAGGTTGATGTCCTTTTGGCATTCCGAGTCTGGGAATAGCTCCGTATGGTGATTCTAGAATTGGGAGCACGATCGGAAGTGAATTCGGATGACTGTAGGTCATTTTGGGGTCATTTGGCTAAAGATAGAAATTTGAAGGTTTTAGAGAAATCTGACCGGAAGTGGAAGTTTTGATATCAAGGTCGGAATGCGATTCCAGAAGTTGGGGCAGGTCCGTAATGTTGAATATGACTTGTGTGCAAAATTTGAGGTCAATCGGGTGAGATTTGATAGGTTTCGGCGTCGGATGTAGAAGTTTGAAATTCTAAGTTCTTAAAGAATTGGATTTGGGTGTGATTCATAATTTCGGCGTTGTTTGATGTGATTTGAGGGCTTGAGCAGGTCCGTGTCATGTTTTGGGATAGGTTGGTATGATTGGACAGGGTCTCGGGGGCCCCGGGTGGATTCCAGGCGATTGACGGATCAATATTTGAAGTTGGAGAAGGCTGAAGGTTGTTGTCCTATGGTGTAATCGCACCTGCGAGGCTTTGACGGCAGGTGCGGAGCCGTAGGTGCAGCTAAGGTCATCGCAGGTGCGAGATTGGGGCTGGAGCTGAGGGACCGCAGGTGCGGGAGTTTGGTCGCACCTGCAGAATCGCAGGTGTGAAGAGGGATCGCAGGAGCGGGAGTTGCGGGGCTGAGTCAGAGCCGCACCTGCGATGGAATTTCCGCAGGTGCAGAGCCGCAGGAGCGGCTATTGCACCGCAGGTGCGGAAATGGCTGGAGGCAGTGGGGCATTTTAAGAACGGATTTTTTTCCATTTCTTCATTTCTCTCATTTTGGTGTGGCGATTTTGGGAGCTTCAAGAGGGGAATTTTCAGCAAGCATCACTAGGTAAGTGAGTTCTTCCCATTCCTAAGTTAAATATGTGATCTTGCATGGATTTGAACATGAAAATTGGTAGAAAATTTGGGAAATTTTTGAAGAATCCTAGAAAATGTAAATTTGGAATTTAGCCGCGAATTGGAGTATGGAATGTAAAGTAAATTGCATGATTGAACTAATAGAGCTATGGGTAGCATGTATCTTCAAGAATTTTGGATTTCCGGGCACGTGGGTCCAAGGGAATATTGGTCATTTCTCCGAGCGGGGTTGGGAAAGTATATAATCTGAATTTATTGTGAGTATTAGGATGAATTTTCATTGCTTTGCCGTTATGTGGTAGTTTCAGAGCGTTGTGCGTCCGTTGGAGTCGTCGGAGGGGCTTGGAAGCCGGTATTGGAATTTCGGAGCGAGGTAAGTCTCCTTTCTAACTTTGTGAGGGGGAATCGTCCCCCTAGGTGAATTAGTTCAGTACATGCTATTATCTTCGGGGGCTACGTACATACGAGGTGACGGGAGTCTGTGCGAAGCTACTATTATGCCATGTCCGGGTAGCCTAGGACCCACTAGCATGCCTTATGTGTGTACCTGTAACCCTGCTTTTAGCATTAAACTGATAATATGACCGAAAACGTAATTGAATGTCTAAAAAAAAGCTAGAGTTCATATTGTTAACCCTCTAGAAAGAGAATTGGTTCCACTGTGGATATATGTGTACCTGGACTGGGTTGTATTATGGAGTATCACTAAACTTGACAAATGAGTTTCAAAAACAAAGATTTCAAAACCTATATTTCATGATTCTTTCAATAAAGATTTTACCACTTTCCTGAGAAAAAACTGTTTTTCTTGAAAAAATACAGATTTATTATGTGGATATGTGTAACTTTGGGTGCTTGAGTCGCTTGAGTGATTCGCGATCAGGAAGACCCTGTATTTGTGTATGTATTCATATGAGCATCTGAGTCGCAGATATGATTCACGAGCAGGCTAGCCGTATTATTTTAACCGCGTCGCATGATTGATTCGCGAGTGGGGTAGATAGATGCATCTATGGTTTGAGCCGATCGACCCTTCGACAGTGCACAGTTTACTATTGTTGGTCCGCGCCGTTCGACCCTCGGCATTGCCTGCGCATGATATTTGCTGCGTTGTTGCTATGATATTTGCCTGATTACTGGCCTGAAATATTAAATTATCGATTGAAATGACAGATATTTAAAGTTATTAAAAAGACTTTTGGAAGAATTTGTTCCTTCCCATCGATTTATTATTATTTGATTAAATCACCATGCTGATTAATTGTTAATATGACGAAGATATAAAGTGTTAACGTGAACGGAGTTGAAAGATATTTAAATCCTATTTTATAAATTGCCTATGATAAATCATACTTAGTGTCATACCTAAATATTCTAAATTGACCTTAAGTAAGTGTCTAATTTGACCTCTCGTCACTACCTCTCTGAGGTTAGGCGGGCGACTTACTAAGTACATGTTATTTTTGTACTCATGCTACACTTGCTAAGCATTTTTATTGCACAGGTACTTTCATAGAAATGTGGAGGATTTGGAGACTTAGGCGAGCTGCATCATCCGGAGGCAATCCGCAGCTGACAGAGTCTCCTTCGCATTGTATCTATTTCGTTTAAATTTCATTGTCCAGTTGTATTTCGGATAGGTTTGTAATGATTGTATAAATTCTTAGAAAGTGCTCATATACTTGTGACACCGGATTCTGGGATATGTGTTGGGATATAATTGCTTAAGTGTAATCTTTAAACCACTATTTTTAATTAACAGACTTTTATTTGGTTAATATGAAATTAAGTGAAAGGAAATGTTTTCATAAGTGGTAAAACCGGAGAGCTATTTACATTAATTAATGACTTGGCTTGCCTGACATTAATGTCCGGCGCCATCACGACCTTAGGGATTTTGGGTCGTGACAAGGATAATAGATGATGCTGCTGAAGCACAGGTCAAGTATAGGAGGCTACGCAAATGGGTTTTCGAGTCTGAAGCTAGGCATCTGGAACAACACAAAGTGATATGAAGCAATCAACGAATGGAGGGAAATTTCTACTAAGTCAACAGAAGGATTAGAATATTTGGAACAAGGATTGGTGGAGCTTGAGGGGAAGATGAGAAAGAGGCTTTCAGATTGTCAAAACACGGATGGCAATGAAGGAGTGCATCTATCAAAGGCTTACCTATTATTGGATATGCGCGACCTGGGGAATCTGATTGATAAATTCAAGAGAGCCAAGCACGGAGAAGGTCCTTCTAAGACCAAGTAGATTAAGACATGATGTTTTTCAGTGTTTTCTAGCTTAGTTTTAGATCTCGATTGTAATTATGCCAAGTGTCATTAGTAACTTTATCTTTATTGTCGATTTAGTAAGGGTTTGATTCATTTTCCCACTAATGAAATGACACAATTATTGGCACCAATTTTTCTCCAAGTCTATGTGTCGCTTAGGCCTACCTCTGGCATAACGAGGTCCCCCAAATTAGGATGCGAATTTATTATATGATTTTGCAAAGCATGTTCAATATTGCAAGCATTCTTTCAATACCCTTTACTGACTTGGTTACCTTTTGCTTTTTCTTTCTTTTGATTATTCCCATTCTCCAAGGTTGGTTCGTCCATACTGGCATTATCAGCATATCACACTAGATTTGGAGGTCCTCCACCTCTTCCTCCACCAAGTGATCCTAAAGGCAAAAGCGAAGGGAAAGGGAAAATGGACGATTTGAGTGGTATCAGGAAGGACAACGGTACTATAGCTGAGAACGTCGAAACTTCAGATGGCCGAAGTACTCCGGCATAAAATGAACTGGTCTTACATCTGGAACAGAAGATATTGGGGTTAGAAGGAGAACTTGAGCAGGTCCGAAACTTGGAAAATCTCTCTCACACCCTAAATGTCCCTAATATTAACCAACAAAATCCAAATACCTAGAACCAAACACCACCACAAAACACACAAAAACAAAACCCGCTACCAAACCTTCCTGCACCACACCAGTACCCTACACCTCCCGAAAACCCTAATCCACCTCCACTTTCAACTCCACAACAACATCATCACCACCCAACCCAATACCCGCAGACTACCACTTATCATGCTCCCCAGCATATACCACAACCTACTCCTGATCCCCAAAACTAAACCAATGACCAACCTTATGGCCAGATTCCCAGAGATCACCAAAGCAAACCCATATATGTGGAAACTTTACCCGATACCCCATAACACACCTTATACATACTTGAATCAACTGAAAAAGACTTGCCCATTAAGAACATGGCAAAAGAACTCAACAAGCTCACTAGCAGAGTTCGGAGTGTCGAAGGTGGTAAAGGCATTGAAGGTTTGAACTATGAGGACTTGTGTATTCAACCAGATGTGGAATTGCTAGAGGGTTAAAAACCTCCCAAGTTCGAAATGTTCGATGGAACTGGTGATCCAATGGTACATCTAAGGACATTGTGACAAACTTGGAGTGGGAAAAGATGAACGAATCCGTACGAAGCTGTTCATGAGAAGCCTTACATGAGATGATTTTTCTTGGTAAATCAGTCATAACCCGAAGAAGTGGGTTAATTAGGTGATCTTGGTGTCAGATTTCATGGACAGATTCAGGTTCAACACAGAAAATGCACCAGATGTGTAACGACCCGACCGGTCGTTTTGTGCTCTAGCACGTCGTTCAGCGGTTTGAATTCGTGAGTAGCTTCATTTCAGGTATTATAACCCGTGGGCGTGGTCGGGATGGAATTCCAGGAAGTTTAGAATTGATTGGGAAAGAAAATTCCCATTTCAGAAGCCTTAAGTTGGAGAAATCAACTAAGATTTGAATTTTGAGTAAACGATTTCCGAATCAGGATTTGAAGGTTCCACCAGGTTCGTATGATGATTTTGGACTTGGGTGTATGTCCGGATCGGATTTTGGATATCCCAGGAGCGTTTCAGCGTATATTGTGGAAGTTAGCATTTTAGAAGGATTTCATGAATTTGGGCTTGAAGTGCATATCAGTGAGGTTGATATCCGTTTGGGATTCCGAGTTTGGGAATAACTCCGTATGGTTATTCTAGAATTGGGAGCGGGATCAGAAGTGAATTTGGATGTCCGTAGGTCATTTTGGAGCCATTTGGCTAAAGATAGAAATTTGGAGGTTTTTGGGAAATCCGACCGGAAGTGGAAGTTTTGATATCGAGGTCGAAATGCAATTCCGGAAGTTGGAACAGGTCCGTAATGTTGAATATGGCTTGTATGCAAAATTTGAGGTCAGTCGGGGGTGATTTGATAGGTTTCGGCGTCGGATGTAGAAGTTTGAAATTCTAAGTTCTTAAAGAATAGGATTTGAGCGCGATTCGTGATTTCGGTGTTGTTTGATGTGATTTGAGGGCTTGAGCAAGTCCATTTTTTGACAGGTCGGTATGATTAGATGGGGTCCCGGGGGCCTCGGTGGGGAGGGGGGGATTCCGGGTGGTTTTCGGATCAAGAATTGAAGTTTGAAGAAGTGAAGATTGCTGTCATCTGGTGTGATCCGCACCTGCGAGGATTTGGCCGCAGGTGCGAAGCCGCAGTTGCGGCTTTGTCGCCGCAGGAGCGAGATTGGGTCTGGAGCTGAGGGACCGCAGGTGTGGGAGTTTGGTTGCACCTGCAGAATCGGAGGTGCGAAGAGGGATCGCAGGAGCTGTAGTTGCTGGGCTGAGTCAGAGCCGCACCTGCGATGGAATTTCCGCAGGTGCGGCTATTGCACCGCATGTGCGAAAATAGCTGGAGGCAGTGGGGTTTTTTTAAGAATGGATTTTTTGGCCATTTCTTCATTTCTCTCATTTTGGTGTGGCGATTTTGGGAGCTTCAAGAGGGGGGTTTTCAGCAAGCATCACTAGGTAAGTGAATTCTTCCCATTCCTAAATTAAATATGTGATCTTGCATGAATTTGAACATGAAGTTGGTAGGAAATTTGGAAAAACTTTGAAGAAACCTAGAATATGGAAAATTTGGATTTTTAACCACGAATTGGGCATGAATATTTGAGTAAATTATATAATTGAGCCAGTAAGGCTATGGGTAGAATGTATCTTCGAGAATTTCGGATTTCTGGGCGCGTGGGCCCGAAGTTATTTTTGTCATTTCTCCGAGCGGGGTTCGAAAAGTATATAATCTGAATTTGTTGTGAGTATTAGGATGAATTTTCATTACTTTGCCATTATGTGGTAGTTTCGGAGCGTTGTGCGTCCGTTGGAGTCGTCAGAGGGGCTTGGAAGCTGGTATTGGAATTTCGGCCCGAGGTAAGTCTCCTTTCTAACTTTGTGAGGGGGAATCGTCCCCCTAGGTGAATTAGTTCAGTACATGCTATTATCTTCGGGGGATACGTACGCACGAGGTGACGGGAGTCCGTGCGTAGCTACTATTATGCCATGTCCGGGTAGCCTAGGACCCACTAGCATGCCTTATGTGTGTACCTGTAACACTGCCTGTAACATTAAACTGCTAATATGACCGAAACGTAATTGAATGTCTAAAAGAAAGCTAGAGTTCATATTGTTAACCCTCTAGAAAGAGAATTGGTTCCGCTGTGGATATATGTGTACCTGGACTGGGTTGTATCATGGAGTATCACTAAACTTGACAAATGAGTTTCAACAACAAAGATTTCAAAACCTATATTTCATGTTTCTTTTAATAAAGATTTTACCACTTTCCTGAGAAAAACTGTTTTCTTGAAAAAATACAGATTTATTATGTGGATATGTGTAACTTTGGGTGCCTGAGTCACTTGAGTGATTCGCGATCAGGAAGACCCTGTATTTGTGTATGTATTCATGTGAGCACCTGAGTCGCATGTATGATTCGCGAGCAGGCTAGCCGTATTATCTTAACCCGTCGCATGATCGATTCGCGAGCGGGGCAGATAGATGCATCTATGGTTCAAGCCAATCGACCCTTCGACCGTGCACAATTTACTATTGTTGTTCCGCGCCGTTCGACCCTCGGTATTGCCTGCGCATGATATTTTCTGCATAGTTGCTATGATATTTTCCTGATTACTGGCCTGAAATATTAAATTATCGATTGAAATGACAGAGATTTAAAGTTATTAAAAAGACTTTTAGAAGAAGTTGTTCCTTCCCGTCAATTTATTATTATTTGATTAAATCACCATGCTGATTAATTGTTAATATGACGAAGATATGAAATGTTAATGTGAACGGAGTTGAAAGATATTAAAATCCTGTTTTATAAATTGCCTATGATAAATTATGCTTAGTGTCATACCTAAATATTCTAAGTTGACCTTTAGTGAGTGTATAATTTGACTCTCGTCACTACCTCTCTGAGCTATTTTTGTACTCATGCTACACCTGCTGTGCATTTTTATTGCACAGGTACTTTCATAGCAATGTGGAGGATTCAGAGACTTAGGCGAGCTGCATCATCCGGAGGCAATCTGCGTTGACAGAGTCTCCTTCGCACTGTATCTATTTTATTTAAATTTCCTTGTCCAGTTGTATTTCGGACAGGTTTGTAATGATTGTATAAATTCTTAGAAATTGCTCATATACTTGTGACACCGGGTTCAGGGATATGTGTTGGGATATAATTGCTTAAGTGTAATCTTTAAACCACTGTTTTTAATTAACAGACTTTTATTTGGTTAATATGAAATTAAGTGAAAGGAAATGTTTTCATAAGTGGTAAAGCCGGAGAGTTATTTCAATTAATTAATGGCTTGGCTTGCCTGACATTGATGTCTGACGCCATCAAGACCTTAGGGATTTTGGGTCGTGACAAGGATAATAGATGCTTCTGCTGAAGCACAGGTCAAGTATAGGAGGCTATGCAAATGGGTTTTCGAGTCTGAAGCTAGGAATCTGGAACAATACAAAGTGGATATGAAGCAATCAACGAATGGAGGGAAATTTCTACTAAGTCAACAGAAAGATTAGAATATTTGGAATAAGGATTGGTGGAGCTTGAGGGGAAGATGAGAAAAAGGCTTTCAGATTGTCAAAACACGGATGGCAATGAAGGAGTGCATCAAGAAAAGGCTTACCTATTATTGGATATGCGCGACCTGGGGAATCTGATTAATAAATTCAAGAGAGCCAAGCACGGAGAAGGTCCTTCTAGGACCAAGTAGATTAAGACATGATGTTTTTCAGTGTTTTCTAGCTTAGTTTTAGATCTCGATTGTAATTATGCCAAGTGTCATTAGTAACTTTATCTTTATTGTCGGTTTAGTAAGGGTTTGATTCATTTTCCCACTAATGAAATGACACAATTATTGGCACCAATTTTTCTCCAAGTCTATGTGTCGCTTAGGCCTACCTCGGGCATAACGAGGTCCCCCAAATTAGGATGCGAATTTATTATATGATTTTGCAAAGCATTTTCAATATTGCAAGCATTCTTTCAATACCCTTTACTGTCTTGGTTACCTTTTGCTTTTTCTTTCTTTTGATTATTCCCATTCCCCAAGGTTGGTTCGTCCATACTGGCATTATCAGCATATCACACTAGATCTGGAGGTCCTCCACCTCCTCCTCCACCAAGTTATCCTAAAGGAAAAAGCGAAGGGAAAGGGAAATTGGACGATTTGAGTGGTATCAGGAAGGACAACGGTACTATAGCTGAGAACGTCGAAACTTCAGATCGCCGAAGTACTCTGGCATAAAATGAACTGGTCTTACGTCTGGAACAGAAGATATTGGGGTTAGAAGGAGAACTTGAGCAGGTCCGAAACTTGGCAAATCTCTCTCACATCCTAAATGTCCCTAATATTAACCAACAAAATCCAAATACCTAGAACCAAACACCACCACAAAACACACAAAAACAAAACCCGCTACCAAACCTTCCTGCACCACACCAGTACCCTACACCTCCCCAAAACCCTAATCCACCTCTATTACAAGCTCCACAACAACATCATCACCACCCAACCCAATACCCGCAGACTACCACTTATCATACTCCCCAGCATATGCCACAACCTACTCCTGATCCCCAAAACTAAACCAATGACCAACCTTATGGCCAGATTCCCAGAGATCACCAAAGCAATCCCATATATGTGGAAACTTTACCCCATACCCCATAACACGCCCTATACATACTTGAATCAACTGAAAAAGACTTGCCCATTAAGAACATGGCGAAAGAACTCAAGAAGCTCACTGGCAGAGTTCGGAGTGTTGAAGGTGGTAAAGGCATTGAAGGTTTGAACTATGAGGACTTGTGTATTCAACCAGATGTGGAACTGCTAGAGGGTTAAAAACCTCCCAAGTTCGAAATGTTCGATGGAATTGGTGATCCAATGGTACATCTAAGACATTGTGACAAACTTGTAGGAGTGGGCAAAGATGAACGAATCCGTACGAAGATGTTCATGAGAAGCCTTACATGAGATGATTTTTCTTGGTACATCAGTCATAACCCGAAGAAGTGGGTTAATTAGGTGAGCTTGGTGTCATATTTCATGGACAGGTTCAGGTTCAACACAGAAAATGCACCAGATGTGTAACGACCCGATCGGTTGTTTTGTGCTCTAGCACGTCGTTCAGTGGTTTGAAGTCGTGAGAAGCTTCATTTCAGGTATTATGACCCATGGGCGTGGTCGGCATTGAATTCTAGGAAGTTTAGAATTGATTGGGAAAGAAAATTTCCATTTCAGAAGCCTTAAGTTGGAGAAATCAACTAAGATTGGAATTTTGAGTAAACGATCTCCGAATCAGGATTTGAAGGTTCCAGCAGGTTCGATGATGATTTCGGACTTGGGTGTATGTCCGGATCGGAGTTTGGATAACCCAGGAGCGTTTCGGCGTATATTGTGAAAGTTAGAATTTTAGAAGGATTTCATGAATTTGGGCTTGAAGTGCATATCAGTGAGGTTGATGTCCGTTGGGATACCGAGTCTGGGAATAACTCCATATGGTGATTCTGGAATTGGGAGCGCGATCAGAAGTGAATTTGGATGTCCGTAGGTCATTTTGGAGTCATTTGGATAAAGATAGAAATTTGGAGGTTTTTGGGAAATCCGACCGGAAGTGGAAGTTTTGATATCAAGGTCGGAATGCGATTCCGAAAATTGGAGCAGGTCCGTAATGTTGAGTATGGCTTGTGTGCAAATTTTGAGGTCAATCCGGGGTGATTTGATAGGTTTCGGCGTCGGATGTAGAAGTTTGAAATTCTAAGTTCTTAAAGAATTGGATTTGAGTGTGATTCGTGATTTTGGCGTTGTTTGATGTGATTTGAGGGCTCGATCAAGTCTGTGTTATGTTTTGAGACAGGTTGGTATGATTGGACGGGGTCCTGGGGGCCTCGGGGGGGATTCTGGGATGTTGTCGGATCAAGAATTGAAGTTTGAAGAAGTGAAGATTGTTGTCATCTGGTGTGATCCGCACCTGCGAGGATTTGGCCGCAAGAGCGAGATTGGGCCTGGAGCTGAGGGACCGCAGGTGTGGGAGTTTGGTCGCACCTGCGATTAGGGATCGCAAGAGCGGGAGTTGCTGGGTTGAGTCAGAGCCGCACCTGTGATGGAGTTTCCGCAGGAGCGGCTATTGCACCGCAGGTGCGAAAATGGCTGGAGGCAGTGGGGTGTTTTAAGAACGGATTTTTTGGCCATTTCTTCATTTCTCTCATTTTGGTGTGGCGATTTTGGGAGCTTCAAGAAGGGGGTTTTCAGCAAGCATCACTAGGTAAGTGAATTATTCCCATTCCTAAGTTAATTATGTGATCTTGCATGGATTTGAACATGAAGTTGGTAGGAAATTTGGGAAAACTTTGAAGAAACGTAGAAAATGGAAAATTTGGATTTTTAACCACGAATTGGGCATGAATATTTCAGTAAATTATATAATTGAGTTAGTAAGGCTATGGGTAGAATGTATCTTCGAGAATTTCGGATTTCCGGGCACGTGGGCCTGCAGGCATTTTGGTCATTTCTCCGAGCGGGGTTGGTAAAGTATATAATCTGAATTTGTTGTGAGTATTAGGATGAATTTTCATCGCTTTGTCATTTATGTGGTAGTTCGGAGCGTTGTGCGTCCGTTGGAGTCATCAGAGGGGCTTGGAAGCCGGTGTTGGAGTTTCGGAGCGAGGTAAGTCTCCTTTATAACATCGTGAGGGGGAATCGTCCCCCTAGGTGAATTAATTCAATACATGCTATTATCTTTGGGGGCTATGCACGCACGAGGTGACGGGAGTCCGTGCGTAGCTACTATTATGCCATGTCCGGGTAGTCTAGGACCCACTAGCATGCCTTACGTGTTATACCTGTAATCCTGCCTGTAACATTAAACTGCTAATATAATCGAAGACGTAATTTAATGTCTAAAAGAAAGCTAGAGTTCATATTGTTAATCCTCTAGAAAGAGAGTTGGTTCTGCTGTGGATATATGTGTACCTAGATTGAGTTGTATCGTGGAATATCATTAAACTTGACAAATGAGTTTCAAAAGCAAATGATTTCAAAACCTATGTTTCATGCTTCTTTTAATAAGGATTCTACTACTACCCTTAGAAAACTATTTTCTTAATAAAATGTGGATTTAAATGTGTGTAAATGTGTCAGCACTCGAGTCGCATGTATGATTCGTGATCAAGGGAAGCTTTATGTTAATTATATATAAGTGTGTCAACACTCGAGTCACAGATATGATTCGCGATCGAGGGAAGCTTTATGTTGATTATATATAAGTGTGTCAGCACTCGAGTCACAGGTATGATTCGCGATCGAGGGAAGCTTTATGTTAATTATGTATAAGATTCAGCACTCGAGTCGCAGGTATGATTCACGATCGAGGGAAGCTTTATGTTAATTATATATAAGAGTCAGCACTCGAGTCGCAGGTATGATTCGCAATCGAGGGGAGCTTTATATTAAGTATGTATAAATGTGTCAGCACCCGAGTCGCAGGTATGATTCGCGAGCGGGGAAAACTTTATGATTAATTTGAAAGAATGCACTTATGGGACGGGCCGTTTGATCCTCGGCAGTGCACAATTTATTTTTATTGTTGGTTCAGGCCGAACACCCTCGGCATATATATATACATATGACTTACCCCTTGTGACTTAAATTGTTAAATTGACTTAAGGATATAGATTGTTAAATAACTTCGTGGATAAGGGCTTGACAGATATTTTGGGAAAAATGAAGGGGAAACTACTTATTCACTCATCTTTTGAAAATTCTCGGAATGTTGTGCCTCATATATATTTNGACCTCTCGTCACTACCTCTCTGAGGTTAGGCGGGCGACTTACTGAGTACACGTTGTTTTTGTACTCATGCTACACTTGCTGTGCATTTTATTGCACAGGTACTTTCATAGCAATGTGGAGGATTCGGAGACTTGGGCGAGCTACACCATCTAGAGGCGATCCGCAGCTGACAGAGTCACCTTCATACTGTGTTTATTCATTTTAAATTTTCTTGTCCAGTTGTATTTCGGACAAGCTTTGTAATGATTGTATAAATTCTTAGAAATTGCTCATGTACTTGTGACACCATGTTCTGGGATATGTATTGGGACATAATCGCTTAAGTGAAATCTTTTAATCACTGTTTATAGTTAACATACCTTTATTTGAGTATCATGTAATAAAGTGAACAGAATATTTTCATAAATGTTAAAACCGGAATGTTATTTCAATTAATTATTGGTTTGGCTTGCCTGACATTAATGTCCGGCGCCATCACGACCTTAGGGTTTTTGGGTCGTGACAAGATGTTTTCTACATTCAAAATCTCAAGAAGAAACGAACAGAAACCTGCTGCGAGTATGCTACTTGGTTGAGGTTTGAAGCCGCGAAAGTAAGACCAGCACTTGAAGAAGAACAAATGAATAAGTTCTTCATCAGAGCTCAAGACCCTCAGTACTATGAAAGGCTGATGGTCATTGAAAACCATAAATTCTCTGACATCATCAAGTTGGGGGAAAGAATAGAAGAAGGGATTAAGAGTGGAATGGTGACGAATTTCGAAGCACTACAGACCACAAATAAAGCCTTGCAATCAGGAGGTATCTCGAAGAAGAAAGGAGTGTGTGTTGTAATGGTGGCCCAGGGTCCTAAGTCTCCCCTCACATACCAAATACCTCCACCTACATACCAAACGCCTCCACCCACATACCAGCCTTCATCCCCCAGATATCAACAACTTGTTACCACCTACCACACCTATAACACTCAACCCGCATATTATCATTCACCTCCACCAACCCGCCAAAATTACCAAAAACCAAGACCAAACTTCGACCGTAGACCACCTAGACAATACACCCCGTTCCCTGAGCCCATAGACCAATTATATGAGAGATTGAAGGCTGCCGGTTATCTCACTCCCATCCCGGCCATTGCTATGGAAAATTCTTCTCAGTGGACTAACCCAAATAAGACATTTTCCTATCCTTCGGGCATGAAGGGTCATAAAATTGATGAGTATCACACATTGAAGGAAAAGATTCATACATTGATCGACAACAAGGTCATATAAGCAAAGGAAACTGCACCAAATGTGCGCAACAATCCTCTCCCAGATCGCAGAGGTGAGGGAGTGAATGTAATAGAGGCGGACAAAGAGTGGGACCTTGAAGGGTCAATCAGACTCATTCGGGAAGAGGATGATCTCAAAACATCTTTGGTCACCCTCACACCCGTCGTGGTACAAATCCAAGCACCATTTGAGGTCGAGGTAACTGCACCCTTCACTGTGATGGCATCTCCCACACCATCCTACAAGTTTGATGCCATCTCATGGGACTATGTTGCGGAAGACAGGAGAAAAAGGAAAGCAAAAATGGAGGAGACAGGTGTGGCACAAGGCATGACCAGAACTGGAAGAGTCTATACACCTGAAAACTTGGGAGGAACAAGCAAGGAAACCGCATCCAAACCACCTATTGTCGAGACATGTATCGATGACCTTTGGAGGAAAGTACAAGAAAATGAGTACTCTGTTGTTGATCATCTGAACAAAACTCCTGCTCAGAAATCCATTTTGTCTCTACTGCAAAACTCCAAGACACACAGGAACGCCTTGATGAAAGTACTGAATGAAGCTTATTTACTGAACAACATCACTTGTGGGGAGATGGACAATGGTCGGGCAGGTACTGGAGTGCCACAAAATCACCTTTCATGAAGATCAGTTACCACCAGGGGGACTGAGTCACAACAGGTCACCACACATCATGGTACAATTTGAAGATAAGTTCATCATCTGATAGATGGGGATTCAAGTCTCAATATATGCCCATTGACAACTCTGAAGAGGTTGGTAAAAGGCCTGCACGAGGTACAAGCAGGAAGCATGAATGTAAAGGCGTTTGATGGATCTCAAAGAGCCACCATCGGAGAAATCAACCTCACCCTACAGATGGGTCCTACCTTATTTGATGTCAAGTTCCAAGTGCTAGATATATCTACTACCTATAACCTATTGTTGGGCGGCCATGGATACACGCCGCTAGGGCTGTGGCTTCTACTCTGCATCAGGAGATGAAGTTTGAATGGAACCATCAGGAGGTAATCATCCATGGAGTTGGAAGTAATCCCATCTACACCAATCATACCGTTCCAGTCATCGAGAACAGGAAGAAGCTGGGTGGAAAAACATACCATCGTATCGAGAACATCAACGCAATTGAAAAGGACAAATAGTGGAGCAACAAGATAGAAAGCATATTGCTATGGACGTGGTATGAACCTGTCAAAGGTCTTGGCAAAAACCTCCATGGGATCACCAAACCAGTGCAACCGAAGCATCACGGTAAAACTTTCAGGCTTGGGTATGAATATACTTGGCGTGGTCCTTATTATCCATTAGAGACACCGGTACCACATTTTCACCAAACATTTTATCAAGCCGACATGATGTGTGGGTCTAAAGAAGATGAAGTCTTAGCTGGCATGAGGAAGCTATTTCTAGATGAAAAACATATGGATTACAGTGCAACAGTTGAGGAAGAGGAGGAAGACCTTATTATTCAGATTGTGGAAAGAGGAGCTGTTCTCAAGAACTGGACTGTTGCGCCATCTCGGGCCCGTCGAGTTCCTAGGTAGCCTGGAAAATTAGCATCAATTGTTTTTAAAATAGTTTTGAGCATTTAAGACATTTTCAGTATTTCATTTTGAAATAATTGCTCGAGTCATCGAGCCATACTTGTTGACGTTTCTAAGATTTTATTAATGAATTGCTATTTTTCGTATTTATTATTATCCTTTATATTTTCTTTATAGCATTAACCTATCTCGATGAACCTACGACTGTGACATGAAATGAGACAATGCAACATAAGGATATTGATTCATAGGATCTGCAAGATGATGTAATACTTGAGGATTCGTCAGAGAAGTGGAAAACTTTGAAAACAAGGCTAAGTCTAATTTAGACGAGACTAAGACAGTTAATCATCACCGGACAATGCTGCCAATCTCAACAGTGATCTAATAAAGGCCATGTGTGAAACTTTCAAGATCAAGCATAAGAATTCCACGGCATACAGGCAGCAAATGAATGGAGTTGTAGAGGTCGCCAACAAGAACATCAAGAAGATACTACGGAAAATGGTAGATAATTACAAGCAATGGCACGAAAAGTTGCCATTTTCTCTTCTCGGGTATCGTACCATGGTTCGCACATCAACTAGGGAAACTCCCTACCTACTGGTCTATGGTACGGAAGCGATTATTCCTGCTGAAGTAGAAATCCCTTCTCTAAGAACCATACAAGAAGCTGAGCTCAACGACGCATAATGGGTACAGAGCCGCTATGAACAAATGGCTCTCATTGATGGAAAGAGAATGAATGTGGTATGTCACGGTCAACTCTACCAGAATAGAATGGTAAGAGCTTTCAACAAAAAGGTCAGACCAAGGCAATTCACACTGGGGCAGTTGGTGCTAAAGCGGATCTTCCCATATCAGGATGAAGCCAAGGGGAAGTTCTCACCCAAATGGTAAGGTCCTTACATAGTTCATCGAGTATTAACAGGAGAAGCAATCATACTTGCAAAAATGGACGGAGAGATTTGGCCAAAACCTATCAATTGAGACACAATCAAGAGATACTATGTTTAGGATTGTTTACATTTCTTCACTTGATGTAACTGAACTACGCTTGACCCAATTCCCGTTTAAGAAGGGAAATGTAGGCAGCCATGTGGGTTTGGTCACATCTTAATAAAATCTTCATTTCCCCCATGATCGGAAATTAGGACAAGATTGCAAGTTCGGCCAACTTCGTCATATGTGGAACAACCAAAATTATTGCATTTACAATGGGGCAGAATTTTGAGGGGAGCCCTCAAAATTCCAAGGCAAGGAGGTTGCAATGTTTCTGAAATGTGTCACAATCACCGGTTCATCTAAATTATTTGATATCACATAATATATTTCAAATAATTATATTTTCGCAAATAATTTGTCAAATGCAAGCATATTTTTTCGAAAGCTTTGTTTCTATGACAGCCAAACGTTACCTAGTATGACTCAAACAGGATCTCGAGATGAGAGTGAAGGCAACGCAAGGAGTCAAGAGCAGGAACCAACCATCCCCCGCAAAACTCACAATTTTTCTTTGAATGCAGGCGTAAGGAATATAGAAAGGGTATTCGAAAATACATACACACAACAAAGTTACTATCTTCATAACGAAAAGCTACCAAACGTAAACACATCCAGCTAAGAAATACTTCACTCTCTCTAATCGCTCTTCCCTGCATGAGACTAAGCATTTTTTCCTCTTCTTGCATGAGGCTAAGCACTGCCTCCATAATTGTATAAGGCTAAGAACTGCCTCCCTCATTGAATAAGACTAAGCATTTCATTTCCCTGCATGAGACTAAGCATTGTGTCATCTTCTTGCATGAGGCTAAGCACTGCCTACCTCATTGCATAAGGCTAAGCATTGCCTTTCCTTGCATGAGACTAAGCATTGTCTCCTCTTATTGCATGAGGCTAAGCACTGCCTCCCTAATTGCATAGGGCTAAGCACTGCCTTTCCCTGCATGAGACTAGGTATTATATCCTCTTCTTGCA
Source organism: Nicotiana paniculata (assembly GCA_005239505.1). Classification (NCBI taxonomy): domain Eukaryota; kingdom Viridiplantae; phylum Streptophyta; class Magnoliopsida; order Solanales; family Solanaceae; genus Nicotiana; species Nicotiana paniculata. The sequence goes on along the minus strand of ML309057.1, from coordinate 55,437 downwards.
TGAGGCTAAGAATTGCCTCCCTAATTACATAAGGCTAAGCACTGTCTTTCCTTGCATGAGACTAAACATTGTCTCCTCTTCTTGCATGAGGCTAAGAACTGCCTCCCTAATTGCATAAGGCTAAGCATTTCCTTTCCTTGCGTGATACTAAATAGTATCTCCACCACGCTACCTAAGAGCTAGTACTATCTCTTTGGTCACATAGGACTAAACGCCGCCCTCATCTCTCACAAGACTAAGCATCGTCTTATCTCGTCTTGGCATATGGCCAAGCCTTACATCTTTGCATGTCATGGGATGAAACATCGCCATTTTTTCCAAAGGCGTCATAGTCCGAAGGCACCATCCTCATGGCCTGAAGACACCATTGCATGGCCGGAGGATCTCTCGAAATTGCACATCATTATTCAAAGGCGTCATAGTACAGAAGCACCATCCTCATGGCCCGAGGACACCATTTCATGACCTGCAAATCCTTTATCATACGCTTCATGTCCCAGGACGTCATGGTCTCAGGACATCATCCTCATCGTCCAAAGACAAGTTTCATGCTCCAAAGGGAATTTGCATCATGTTTAAATTTTTGCAATAACCGATATATATATTCACACGCACCGTATTTTAAGTTTTGCAGGTAATCCAGGAGGTAACCGTTCTATAAAGGGGAGCAGTCTTCGCTCCGATTTCCTTTCTTAACATTCACATCCTTCAATTGTTTCAAACATAACCAACTACCAGTAATTGCCTACCTTTTACTCTGTGACCGTCCAGATTTTTTCCTTGTGACATATCCGTAACGTTTCAAATTCACATTCACGACTCCGCATAAATTCATCTGATACTATCATACCCAAAAGAACCCTCTCCGAGTTATCCAAACATTCATATAACAACTTTATCGATTTCGTTCACCGTTGGATCTAGAACTACTCACGACCTGATTCCCGTAACACCAGGGATATGTAGGCAAATCAGGAACCAGGATTCGGCCTCCTTTTTTCAAATCACATCATTCCTCACTCAATTCGGCCAAAATTGGTCATCATTTTCTTTACCCGACAACTCTTTCATCATTCCTGGGTAAAGAGTGACAGTTATTGATACCCAATTTTACCCTCATATTTTCTCAAATAGTATATATACTTTCAAAAATCATTTCGCATTATTATTTTGTTTACAAAATCTATACAAGCATTTTCTATAATTTTTCATAATTTTTAGAGCTTTAAAATTAATTTTCTTACATTTAAATTACTTGAATATTAATTACTCCTTTAAATCATTTTGTGATGACTTAATCGTCTAAAATTACTATTTGCATCCATAATACATTGTTTCAAATATCTTTACTTCATTTTTTATACTAGTATTTTAGGCTATTTGCACAACCTTGCAATAAAAGCCTATATTTTATAACTTTATTGCATTTGTCATGTTGGTCAAGGTCAAAATAATATTTTATATTTTTTTATAATTTTCTAGTATTTTTTTAAGGTATTAATTTGCATAAATAACATTTTTATATATTTATTTAACTGTTTTTATTAAATTATTTTTCTTTTAATCTCTTATTTAAAAGTTGGCCCAATTTTTGAGCTATTTTCGAACTATACATACCCAAACCCCTGGCCCAATCCTCAAGTGCAACTCCAAGCAACCCCGATAAGCCTACCCAGTCTGAAACCCGAGCCATCTCTTCTCAAATCTTAGCCGTTGATCAAAAGCGATCAACGGCTCACAACATTCCACTCCCTTTCCTTATATCCCTAACCCAAAACCCTAGAGACCATTCCCTTTCCCCAGCCGCCCTCACACGCTCTCATCTCTCAAACCTAAACTCTAGCCGCCTCACTCAAATACCAGCCCCAATCCGATATTACATGAAAAACATCCATGATTCCTTTCCTTTCTTGCACACACGGAGATACTTACTATCTTTTGAATGTTACAAGTACTGGGTACTTGATTATTTATGGAAGCTGAGTTGTTGGTGTTCGTTTGACTCTGATTCTGTATCATCTTCATGTTTCTGACCTGATACACTCACTATCAGACCCCATGGCTTCGATTCAGTGAGATTTTTACCAGTTTTGTTCCTCGTCTAAACTAGGGTTTCCTTGATTTACCCTAAAATTGATTCTAATTAATTTTTGCATGCCATATTTTCCTTATTTGTGTTTAATCTACTTTATTTCTTTATTTTATGTGTTGATCTTTACTACTATAAAAATCCCCCCTTCCCCTTTGAAATAGATTTTAATCACTAGATTCAATAAAAAACTAAAGGTCGTCACTCTATTATTCTCTGATTCTCTTGTTCTATACCTTGGCTCTTGTCCTGCTGAAAGCCAAGACCACCGAAATTCTATTTTTCAACTTTTCTTGGTGTGAGCACTGCCCGGGGTTCGTTTGAAGCATTTGGGAACTCTGATGCACTAAGATTCTGAGTTCTATTGCTCTTTGTTGACGTTCAGAGTATTGTAGAGTTTGTTCTTTCTTGTTTGTCTATTTTTCAATTGATAACTAGTAAGTTCCTTAGCTTTTTCAAATTTCATTCTCATGTGTTCATGATTTTCATATTCATACCTCTGAAATTTCATTACCTAATGTGCTTCTTGATCATCTCTATGTGCAGCCTTGTTGGCATTGAACTTGTTTTGTGATCTGAACTTCTTTAGCATTTGATTTTACCTAAAACTGCCAGTTCTGAGATATGTTTATGCTTAACTTGAATAATTTGGACTCTCTTAAGTTAGTTTAGCCTAATGTGTTGGTACCTGAATGTTTACATTTGCTGATTGACATGAGTTTGCTTCCCTGATTTATTCTAGGTTTCTGTAACGACTGACTCGTATCTATAATGTGTTCTAATTTATGTTAAGATCTACACTCTAGCTATGACCTTCTCCCATGCTATTTTATCACTCATTATGTCTTTGGTTTGCTTAATCATGTATCCCTTGGTGATTAGTTGGGACCTTTAGAGTAGTTATCTTAATTTGTGTTTCCTTATAATGTTTGATACTATTTTGTCATATTTGGACCCCTAGGCTTTAAATCCTTTAAGTTAGTGCTCTAATTTAGACTTGTTTGGCATTGCGCTCTGTTGTATGTTAATCTTGTAATCTCAGAAAACCTGATTCCCCTGCTTCTTACATAATGTTTTCCGCCCAATATACTAAGTGTTTGAACTTGTGATATCAACATGTCCTTTGAGTTTTGTTGATTCTCTTTGCTTGTATGTTCTTTGTTTAATCACCCCTCTTATGTCTGCTTCTAAAATATAAGTGCACCTCTTTAAATTTTATCACTTGACCACTGTTCTCAAACTCTCATTTGTTACCTACACTATTCTGAATCTATCACTCTTGGCCGGTTGAAATTCAAGGCCACCAAAACTCTCTTTATTGGCCTCCCTAGTGTGAGCACTGCTCGGGGTCCATTGGAGACCTTTGTGAACTCTGACACACTAGGATTTGGGGGTCTTTGATCACTCTCTTTGTTGCTGGAACTTGATTTGTCTCTGGCATTTAGCTTTTCTTCCTCACATTATTTGTATAATCTACAAACTGGGTTGTTTAAGTGATTTCTGTATAATTCAATATTTGGGTCATATGGTCAATTGGTGACTGTTTGGTTTGGCTTGAGTTCCTCTATGACTTTTGGGTTATGTTGATGGGCATAGTTCCTTGTTTGGATCTGGGCAAGCTATTTGCGAAGAAGGAGTTTGTTGAAGGCCCAAGCAATATTGGGTATATCCTTTGGGGCTGCTGTAGGTCTACTATAATTTCTTGTGTAATAATTGTACTTATATTCATCATCTGGTCTGTAATAATTTTGTAATAAATAATTGGGGTATTAGTGAATTAGGAAACGAGTATATTCTAATGTTTGCATGAAAAGGTAGAAAATATGCCTAGAAGATTCGTATGATTTACTTGTTATTTTATCCAACCTGCCATATATGCTATTTAAATTTTCATGTACACTAGTAGAAATCATTCCATTAGGGAAAACACACACTCACACAGCTTGTTTATTATCAAAGCATGAGCTTAAGTATATTTATTCCCATGTCTATTGCTATGTGTCACTAGACAGCATGCCTATAGGAAACAAATGCCAATATCCATCCTTCAATTTGCATAGCTGCAACATGTTCATTAGATACCATGCCTATAGTATTATACTAGCTTATGCTCTATTGGTCCTCATCTAGATATCATGTCCATAGGTCTAAAGTGGCTCCTTGCATCTGAAATTTCCTATACGTTTGAATCAGATCATATAGAAACCATGTCGGCAGAGCTTAATGACTTCAATTTGCCTAAATTCTGAAACTGTCTAATGCCTAACGCAGAAATTTGTTTGCGTGCATTTGTTTTCTAAGTGTGGAGGATAACTTGAGCCATTAATTGTCCTTAAGTGAAGTCCTATTTGTTTTGAATGTCGCTTAATTTTATCATTTTGAGTAGCCTAAGTAAAGTCTAGAACCACCCAAATAGAGGTCCAATGCCTCCTGAACCATATGCATGGGACGGGTAGAGCATGCATAGGATACGACTTAGAATTGAATTAGTCTACCTTTAGGTAAATAACTTTAACACAGTAATTGGGTAGTAGGAGATGATAGTATGTGCTCGCTGAATAATATGAGCAACTCCCTATCTTAAGTAAGTTGTGAAGTATTATTTATGTTGCAAGGGGTGATCTTTAGGCTAAAAAACTTAGGACTCCCCCCCTTCTCTTTATACACTTAGTCATCTAATATAGACTGTTATAGTTAAACCCTTGTAGATTTGTATCAATTCTTCTTGTGTCATAATAAAACTCTTTGACATTTTTCTTTGTTTATTTGACTATCTTGCCTAATTATAATCCGCATAGTTTAAAGCTCGGCTGGGACCCACAGTTATGGACCTCAAAGAGTGTCCAACTCCTTCACTTTGAGGTAATATGAGCCCTTACCCGATCTTTGGTAGCGTTGATTAGTTAAACAAAGTTATCTGTAAATAGGTGCCCTAACGCACCTTAAAAATAGTTAGCTGGCGACACTTCTTCTTTTAGCATTATACCTCCCACTCTAAAGAGTTGTTGTTGACATCCAATTTTGGCCATCCTCTTTTGAATTATCTTTCTTTGGCTTCATAATAATATAAATATTAATTTATCTTATTATATGATAAATTACCATGTTTACCAAGTATTTTAAACATTGCTACTATTTACGCTATCAAAATCTTAATTTTGATTTAAACTATATTTTACCATTTTTTTATTAAATATTTGTTATACTACTTTACTTGTACTAAATATAATCAAGGTTATTTATATTTTTACACTCATCCATTACTTTTCAAAAGTACTATTACTTTATTAATTCTATTTTTAATCATCTTATAAGCTAAACTCTCACTAAGCTACATGATACAATTTTATATATTTATAATTTTGCTTTAGCTTAATCATATTTTAAGCATTTAATTTATTGATAGTTTATATTCTATGATTGTTGAAGTCCAAATATTGTATAAGGAAGGGATATGTCCTCCTTTTCGATCAACAGAAGCTCAAAGGGAGCTTTTCCTCATATAGTCCAATTTACCACCAACCTGCAATCAGTCCATTAGATACATCCAAATTATTTTTAGCCCAAGGCTTATTCCACAAACACTACATCAGCTAGGTATTTTTGTCATCTTCTCAAAAAAAAGAAACGCAGTCGTTCCCATCATCTTCCTCTCTCCTTTTCTCCTTCTTCCATTTTTATGTAAGATCAAACTTTACTTTAGCCAAGGACAAACCTTGTCCCTTCTATTTTTGATCAAGTTTCATGTCTCTCTTCTGTCTTCAACAATTTAGTCAACAAAAGAGGCCAAAAGACTTTTTGGCATTTTGATTTTCTGAGATGAAAGGATGATTTTCATGGATTTGATTCGATCTCAGAGGCCTTTCTCAGACCAAGTCACGTGACGATTAAATTTCCAACATTCGGATTCGAACGACTTTTTGACTCCATTTCAAAATCAAAATATGAAGAATTCCCGCTCAAGAAGCCTAGCTCTAATCTGCCACTATAAATACCCGTGTCTGGCAATACTTTNGCTGTTACCTTCACCCTTCACTCGCCGCTAAAAACACTACTATTTTTTTTACTCTTACCATTGTTCTTGTCCCTCAGAAACTCTAAGAAAGCACTTTCAAACTTTTATCTTTTGTCCTGGTGTACTCTAGCCGGGATAGAGGTGTCGAATTTCTTTGGCTCGAGGTTCTGATCTGTTCATAACGATAGGGTTGATTCGAGATCGACGTTCCCAATTCACTGCCCCACAAACGGTCAGTCCCTTCTATACTCTAATCTATTTATTTTTCTTTTGTTGTTAATATAATATTAGTTAATCTTCTGGTTAGAAATCATGATTTAGTGTATAGTTGTTTTACCTAGAAGCCATGTTTAGATTCTTTTTGGTTACGTCAAGATCTTTTGCGAAATTTGACAGTATATTGTAGACTAGAGATTGTCATTACCCTTCATCAAAAATCGAAATTGTGATTTACTATTTGTTAAAGAGATATCAGGATTTTAGGCTCTCCATGGTAGAAATTTTTGTGGAGTTGTCTTTTGGCTGAGTTTGAAGTATTAGTTGTAGAAATTTTTATTCTATTGATCTTGTGTTCACAAAAATGAAAAGCGCACACTTTATTTAGTCAACATTTATTAAACTACTAATACATGCTCTTAGCTGCAATTTATCTTTCTTTAATATTACTCAATGCCCTTTGAACAAACACATTACGTTCTTTCTAAACTTTTCTTTTCTTCTTTTCTTTCTGTTACCGCACCAGTAAAAAAAAAAAATTTCTTGTTGGGTTACAGCCTTATTTTCACATGAAAACTGCACCTCTAGTTAAACTGGTTTACTTTGCAACAAAATAATAATAATAAAAAAAGACGTTTTTCACTACCTTGTGATATTGTTTTGTTCAAAATTCATTGAGTAAAAGTTGTCTAAAAAAAACAGTTCATACTATTCAAATCATCTGCACTTCACTAGAACTTGATCATCTATGTATATCTTGATATTTTCCTTTTCTAAAAGTTTATCGGAATTCATAATATCCTTTCTGGTTTGTTATAGAAATGTTATGAAATATTAGTTCAAGCCTGCATATTTATGTTTGAAGATCTCGTGAATAGGTTTCACACCTTTGTTAATCTTAGTAATTTTTAAGAAGAATAGAGCATTTTTTTAGAGCAAACCCATTAAATTTTGGAGTACACTTTAGAGAGTGTACTTAGATAATTAATGTAAATCATTTAACACAGAACACCAACGTAGTTAGCTTTTGTTAGCAAATGTCCACTTATGCTCATGTAAAGCATAATATGTCAAAAGGAAGACTTACTAATTGTGTATGTTTTCCATGAAAAGGACTTATTCTTAGTGTAGGCATACGTGCATTTCGTTTGGTTCTTATGCTGTTGTATTAACTTTAAGGCAATCTCACTTGTGAATATTCGTAGACTTTTGATAATATGCCTAATTCTTTATTTTTCTCTTTCTTTGCATGTACACTTTGAAGCAAATGTAGTCTTAATTCGAGACTCTCGCATTAAAGTCTCAACACTCCTCGACCACGGAGTCGCAACATCCCATTTCCTTAAAGCACCAGATATCGAGAAAAGAAACAAGTAAAATGCTTGGGGACGCCTATGGCGTCTTTATTTCTTTTTCCTTATCATTCATGCTATTTGACTTTACTCGTGTGATATGAGATTATATGCTTAGATTCATATTAACAGGGTGTATCTTATTGTGTAAAATCTTTACCTACTACCGTTGATAATTATTAGTAATCTTAACCACGTAAAATGTAGCCTTTTAGATGTAGAACTCAATATTTCCTTTTCAAGTGACCCCTTCAAAAACTTTTCGTCAAAACCTTTTCTAATGATATTGAATTACACTTTAGTAAGCAAAAAATGCTCAATTCTAATCTTTCTAAAGTACATATAAATTGCTGTTCTTTTTTTTTAGCATAATAAAATTTGCATTCCATCTCGAAAACATTTTGGCTTACTTTTTGGAATCTAAACGTATTATACTAATCCAATTTTTTTTTTTAATTGTAGTAAATTTGTCCTCTTTTAAAAGCAGTCCTAGTGCCTTGAGATTTCTTTTTCAATCACTATACAAGATTTTGACCACTTCACATCAAATATTTTATATAGTGCTCACATATTTTTTGACAATAAATTAACCTAAGTTTCGTCGGTTAACCCTTTTTAATGGATCTTAAAAGGTGCCTTACCCCTTCCTTTTGAGATAACTAGAACCCCTTACCTAGAGTTTCTAAAACTAAGCAGACCATATAAAACAGAGTTACCTTTAAGAACTACTAAGTTAAAATTGGTGTCCTAATTCATCGTTAAAATAATTAGGTGGCGACTCTTTTAATTAATTAATCCTTCAGAATTACCAATATGTTATACTCTAGTTTGAGCCGTGTTAAAATGGGGTATAACAGCATGGAGCTGTTGACATCCAATTTTGTCTCTCCTTTCTTCTAATTAATTTTCTTGAGCTCCTAAGTTACTAATAAATTAAATACCTTATTTTTGCTACTATTTTTTTTTTACAGTTGGTACTACCACTATCATTAGTATTAGTAGTAGTGTTAGTATTGATTTTTTTTATTTTTTATTATTATTATTATTATTATTATTATTATTATTATTATTATTATTATTTATTCACTACTACTACCTTGGCCCAACACCCCTTCAAATATTTTACTCCCTAATTTCTAACCTAGTAAAGAAACATAGCAGCGCCTTTATCCACCCTCTTCATTTTCAGAAACTTCCAAGCTTTGACATCTTTCAATCAAAAGATGATGCACCAATTTGGTGCAAATAATGTCTCTTTTTTTCCTCTTCCACATTTGTGCTTGATGACTCGTGAATCTTCAAGGTCTCAATCAAAATCATGACATTTTCGGAAAAGAAGTTAAACCAAATCACGTGAGCACCCAGCTCGCCTCAAACGTTCGTATTCAAGTGAATGTGTTGACCAAGATTTCGAATCCGAAATCAAGTTCCCGCTCTTCAGAAGCCCTAGCTTTTTATTGCCTATAAGTACTTCTCTAAGTCTCATGCAAAAGGAAGAGGAGAAGAAGCTGCCGCACCTCCCTTTTTTTCTTAAATCTGCCACCTTCCTCTTTCTCATAGTCCATTGATTATCTTTGCAAAGAAAAGCTTTAGTTTACTCTTTCTCTTCTTATTTGTTCTATTAGTTTTCGACTCTAATCGGAGGCATTTTTATTTATATCGTTGTTCGTGATCATCCGAGTAAGCGAGTTCGAGTTCGGAGTTCGTCGAATCCAAATTCCCAACCCCCAGTTCACTGCCTCGATAAAGGTCAACACTTTTTCCCTTTTCTTTTATTTTAAATGCTTAAACATGATTAAATATAAGGAGAGAATGGGGGTAGAGAGAATTGTTTGTCATGTATTATTTTTTGCCAAGCTGCTTTTTTTTTTTGTGAAACGAATTATTTTCAACTAGTGATACATATAATTGTTATTGAAACCACTAGACATGTATGGCTAATGGTGTTGTGATATATCTAGTTGGGACTGTGACCACTAGACATGAATGGTTAATTGTGTTGGTGCTTTAATTTTATCATCTATCGTATATGAATGAATAATGGTATTGGTATTTTACCGTATATTCACTGGACTTATAATGACTAATGGAGTTGTCAATGTTCATATTGTAGGAAGATCTTGCCATTTATGACAGATTGTAAAAGAATGAAACTAAAATTTGTATTCTATTTCTTTCAGTGGTAAATGTATTGAAGTAAAACCTAAGTCCTTTCACATAAAAATATTAAGAAATAACTAAGTATATTGTCTCTTGTTTATCAATTTCTTTATTAGTTTAATGAACAGAAAGTTGTATTCTTGGGAATGTTACAGTAAGACAACCTAATTACTTTAATTAATTTAGTTGTTTGGTTATCGAATAGATAATATAACGTCAAGAAGTTTCGTTAGAAGCCACTATTTGATGTTATATCAATATCAAAAGTGATATTGATAGCAAGTTGTCATTGTGAACTGTTGCATAGATGGATTTATTTGTTCATATCCAAAGACCATGTAGAAATCATGTATTGTTATTCTTTATTGTTTGTTTAAAGAAGAATTCTGCCTTAATTTGCCACATATAAAGTAGAAACTTGTTTAGCTATTCAAAGTAAGGTGTCTTTGCTAGTTGTAAAAGTTTCTTTTAGACTTCTATGCCAGAAAGATGCTAATATATTCTTAGATCTAAATAAGAATACAGAATGTTCTTTTAACTTACTCTTGGAATCCCAATGTCATTTTGCCAAAACTAAAGAGAACTTATCATATTGTCCCTTAACTTGATTCAATAAATAAGACAAATAGTTATGAGGAGCTAAGTTCTTTCGTGTCTTGACAATCGTAATATAAATATATGGTTTACTTGCAATAGTTGATTGAATATGTTGTGACTTGTGAAACTTTCATGGATCTTTGATAATTAGTTTGTTAAGATCTTTAATTAGAAACTCACGCTTATGGGGTGTGCTTGTTTGTAAAATACAAGAAGCTCTTCACTGTTTCCCATGACTGATCCATGTGCATGTCCTCTATCTGTAACGTTGATGTTGTCTTTATTACATGTAATATGATTGTCTTAAGTATTAATGGTAAAAGTGAAACCTGTTAGCATGTGTTTGTTAAACAAAGTATGATTTTTGCTGTTGTATATGTACCTTTAAGAGTCAAGTTTAACTTTTGTTAATGGCCTTAAGGAAGTATAAATCCCACTTTGTTTTGTTAGGTTGATCTAAAAGGGAAAAACTTCAAAAAGGCACTTAGAGTATTGTTTTAAAGTAGAATTGCTTGTAGTATACTATTGTTTCGTTCTAGTTCTTGAAACATTTTATATTTAAGGAGATAATTCTCATTCTTGACTTGTATACTTCATCTTCACATATATTAAGAACTAAATATTTTTTCTCTAATTTTCTTTTCTCTTATTCTTTGCATATGCACTTGGAGCAAATCATGGAGTCTTAAGCAAGATTCCTATACCCGCACGTGGAGTCGATACCTCTCATTCCTTTAGATACATTGAATAGCAGGAAAACAAGCGAAACGCATGGGGACGCCAATGGCATCCTTCTTTTGTTTCTATCACTCATTTTATCTTAATTTGTTTTGTAATTGTCGATTTACTTTTTGTGTTGTATTAATTTTGAAATGTTGTGTTGGAGTCTATTACTAACATAGAAGAAATAGTTGAGTCTTATTAAATCGCCGAATATCATCACCCTAATTATAAGTATAGTACTTATTTTGTCACTTGGAAACGTCCATATTAAGTACTAGCTACAACAATAGATTAATAAAGTTTTGCTATCCTAACGTTTTCTTACAAAGTACTTAATTCTTGAGATAGCATTTCCAAATAGGGACGTTCTCGAAGTCCTGTTCTTAAACCTTCTTTAGCATCTATAAATTTAGGTTTAAAACTTGTTAGCAGCATATGGCTTCTTTGTAAAACTTGTTCTTACAAAGGTAATGTGGACGTTGTCCTAAACCAAAGTCAGATTCTTCTTAATCAATTTTGTTAGCTTTCATTCCTATATTTTGAGTCAAATGTAATTTTAAAAACACTTAGATATATATGTACTATTAATTTTAGATAAATTAGCCTAAGTTTCACCGATTAACCGTAATTGACGGATCAAATAGGGTGCTTTAATAACCTTCCCTATAGGATTAATTACAACCCTTACCCATAATCTTAGGGTTAGATAGACCATATAAACAGAGTTAAGTTTGGCATTATTTAGATAAAAGATGGTGTCCTAATTCACTTTAAAATAATTAGGTGGCAACTCTCTTTAATTAATTAAACCTTTCAAATTACCAATATGTTATACTCTAGTTTGACCCGTGTTAAAATGGGGTATAACAGTTGTCACAATGTCGAAACTCGCTTTCGCGAGAAAACGGGATGCGACAATGTTAGTTTAAATATTGTTGTTGTTCTGTTAATGTTAGGCTTACCTAATTCTTAAGACAAGGTATCATCACGACACCCAACGGGGGTAAATTGGGTCGTGATATTAGGATCAAAGGTTGTTTGTCGAACCAATCCACTCTCAAATATTCTGCATATGCTTGAGTAAATACTCTAATGAAATAGGAGGGTGTTTAACAAAGAATTTTTAATTCTTGCATACAAACACCACAAAATTAAATACATACATACTTAAAATACAGATAAATGCAACTAGGTGGTTACAGTACTTTCAGTGTATTCAAAATATATGGTTTCTAACTTTAAATACAAGTATATTTGAATACATTATTTTCATAGTATTTAAAATACAGTAGATATAAGATACAAAGCTTGAATTATGAGAATAGTGATATAGTACTGCTAGTCTATTCAAAATAGTTATTTTCTAAATTCAAATACAGATAAATACTACTATATACACAACAACAAAAAAAACTTTGTACGAACTAAATTCATGGTATGAGGACAAACACCCAAATATCTCCAAATGTATAATGCATAAAAAAAATTGAGTCTATGTATATATAAAAAAACGTATCATACAGCCTCCCCTTGAGTGAGGCGCAAATCAAAAAATGGCCCATCAAAATTGAGAGATTTAGTAGGTATACCTCGTGTAACTCTTTTTGGCGTGCTTAAATCGGCCATTTATATCGAAAATTAAAGTTTCTTTTGAAAACCCTAACAACGATATAAATTAAAAGGATAGTAAAAAGTAAAAGAAGAATGGCAGAGAAGTAAGAAACAATAACCCAAAAACTTTACCAATTTGTGAGGAACCACGATTTTAGGAGCAAAATCGTTGTGGATTCATGGAGAGAAATTCACACTTGAATTTGATTTGAGAATCTTGCTTATAGAGAGATAGAGAGAGAGAGAAATCGTGTGCTAACTAAAGGAGAAAAGAGAATGTAACTGACGTATTTCACGCATATACTGTAGTATACATAATAAATGTATTTTGCTATATAATATAAAAAGTAGCTATAAGTAATAATATTTTAAAATTATTTCGTTTTATAAAAATAGGATGCAATAGTTAGCTATAGGATGTAAAGTTTCCTAGTTTGTTTGATTATGTAATCCCTTTTTATTGCTTGCATAGATTTAATATGTACAATAGAACCGTTTGCACAAATAGATACTGTAAGCTTTTTTTTTCTATAGCTTTTTTGAGAATCTGTTTTTATAGCCACGAATACAACTCGCGTGTGATTACGAATTTAATCATGTGCATGTCTTTCAAAAGAATTAATAAATAAATTATCAGAAGAAATATCTATCTTAATTTATATTAGTCATTGATTTTGAATAAATACACTCATACTATTTTAGTATCTACTTCACATATCTTGGAAAATATGAATACCACACCCCGCACAACATGTGCATACTCGTTAAGGACCCAACTATTCTTTATAATAAAATATGGGATGCCAATCTTTTCCCATATTTAGTCCTTCCTCATAGTCGTCATCTCCGTTAGGGTTTTCCATTATCTACCTTAGGGTTTTGCACCGACATCTCATAATCTCTATCTGGTGGTTTTGGCTGAGAGACATGGAAGGTGAAGTTAAAACTTATCGGAAGGCATATACTATTGGAAACCATGTAAAAGGAGAGGTCTATGAAGGTACATTAATCCGCGATGGTGTACCTGTATCCCTCCGTGTTGGCTCAGGGCGATAAATATCCTTCGTAATCTCTTGTTTAGAAAGATCGGTTGTATCAACTTCAACTAGGGCTCTGAATATCTAGCTTAACACAGACATCAAATGCAGCACAAACACCGCATACACTTGATAACCCAGGGGCGTCATGTACCTCGGGCTCAGTGAGATCGTCTAGCGTTTAATTTTTAACTTGGAAAACAAGTTGTTAGGTTTTTAGTAAACTTGATGAGTATGCAGAAAATTACACTAATTGCAAATATTTTCTTGCGGCTGGATAGATGGTTTGCAGTTCAAAAATCAATTTGACTAGCAATTATCAGTTATGAATCTCATATTTTGATTCATTGTCGTAATTTCTCGTTGTGCTCTCTTTCTTATTTCCAAATACTAATCCATTTAATAAATAAAAGATAGAAAGAAAATGGATGTTGATCGGCAGACGATATGAGCTACATTTCCGGTGCTTTTCATTATTGTGAGTATTGCTGCTCTTTTCCGCAAACATTACTTTAGGGATGACATTGTATAGTCGTTGTAAAAATAATAGCTGAAAAATATATAAAAGCTGTATATTTTTTGTATAAATACACACACACATTCTGTATGTTATATATAAAAAATATACAAATTTTATACACTTTTTGGCTACTAAATGTAAATAGTTTTTGGCGCGGGATAAAAGTAATAATAACCCGTTCCTTAACTATCTTTTTCTATTATATTGTAGCTGAATTGTAAATCCAGGGAGCTGCACTTTAATATTTACACTTAATTTACAACGCTAGATTAGCTTTATAAAAGAATATGTATAGATACGTTTTGATGTGATGTATTCTATGAATGAAAAAGTATTTGAAAGCTCAATTACTTCTGTGCGGTGAAAATAATTTTGTCATTTTACTATTTAGGGGGTAAATGTCACGACCCCAATTCTACACAGGTCGTGATGGCGTCTACCGTGATACTAAGCTAGCCAATTTACTAAACATAATACAAGGAACTCTCCATTTAAAACAATAACGTGATTTATCATAACCTTACACGTTTAGTATTTCACAAATGCGGATAAGTAATGAAAACATCTGAGCAAAATCCCCAAAACCCGGAGTCAACAGTCATGAGCATCTAATGGAACACAGAATCTGACACAGTTTTTCCTTAATACAACAAATCTAAAAAAAAATGTAAATAGCGACAAAATGAGAAGGAGAAGGGTGGGGTTGTGAACGCCGTGCAGCTACCTCAGTCTCCGACAAGCTCCACTGAGAATAATCAAATCTCAATCGATCCGGGCACCTGGATCTGCACACAAGGTGCAGGGAGTAACGAGAGTACACCAACTCAGTAAGTAACAAATATAAATAAGGTCTTGAGTGCAGTGACGAGCTTTTAAAATCATGTAAATTCATATAATAAACATCAGCGGAAATCAATAAATCAAGTCAGGGATCTATGCCCCCGAAAGTTTCATAAAACTCTAGTTTTCCCTTTCCAAATTTCATATAAAACATTGGTTCAACATTTATCGTTTAGAGGCAAAAATGTAAAGAAAAGTGAAAACAGTAGTTTCATAGAAAATTAGCCCCTCGGGCACAGTGTCACTCACAATATAAAGCCTCTCAGTCACTCGTGACTCATCTCTCGTCAATTAGAACTCAAACTCAGCACTCACGCTCAATAGGTGCCTTATAATAACCGCTGCGGTGTGCAGCCCGACCCTTAAATAGTCGACTGCGCTCACTAGGGGTGTACAGACTCCGGAGAGGCTCATTCAGTCCAAGCGCTATATCGATGCGGCATGCATCCCGATCCAATATATATACCGCTGCTGCGTGCATCCCGATCCAATATATATGCCGATGCGGCGTGCAGTCCGATTCAATATATATCCTCGCTGCGGCGTGCATCCCGATCCAATATATATATATATAACGATGCGGCGTGCAACACGATCCATCACTATCCATCACTATCCTCACAATCCGGCTCTCGGCCTCGCTCAGTCATCACCCTCACAAGCCACTCGGGCAACTCACCACAAATCACGGGGACTCAACCCAAAATATCTTTCATTTGTTTGAAAACAGGGTGATAAACATAAATAAATAATACACAAGTATAAATCATGACTGAGATTATATTTTCTATTAAAACAGAGTGAGAATAATAGTAAAACACCCCTGAGGGTCCAAACAGGTCGGCACGGGGCTCCAACCATGGCATACAATCCAAAACATAGTATAAGTCTCTAATATGGAATATCATATGATTTCAAATCAAATACGCGACTTATTAGTCGCTACGGGACGGACCAAGTCACAATCCCTACTGGTGCACGCTCACACGCCCGTCACCTAGCATGTGTGTCACCTCACTTATCAAATCAGTACAAAATACCGGGGTTTTATACCCTCAGGTCTAGATTTACGTTCATTACTTACCTCAAACCGGATGAAAAACTACACTGCGATGCCTTTTCCCCTCAACGCGCTCCGAATCTATTCAAAACAGATTCATGTTATCAAAATATGCTAAAGGGACAAAGCCCACTCGAAAATATCCAATTTACATCAAACTCTCGGAATTGGCCAAACCCGACCCCCGGGCCCACGTCTCGGATTTCGATAAAAATCACAAAACTAGAATCCTTACGCTCTCACCATGCATACCAAATACATCAAAATCGAACCCCAAATGGCCCCTCAACTCCCCAATTTATACTATCAAATTTTAAGCCCCAATCTCCCAAATTTCTCCACTAAAGCATGATCAAACAATGGAATAATCGTCATAAACACAAGATACAAGGTCCATGTAGCTTACCTCACTGAATACAGTTGATTCCCCCTTGAAATCCCAACTCTAAGCTCCAAAATCCGCGAAAAATGTTGAATAAATGAGTGAAAATTTGCGAAGGAAACCTTATATATGTTCTGCCCAGCAATCTCGCACATGCGACCCCATGCAACGCACCTGCGAAAAATCCCTCGCAGGTGCGGAATCTCACTTAAGCCAAATTTCCGCATCTGCGATCCTCTACACGCACCTACGGGCCCGCAGGTGCGATCTAACTTCTGCACCTGCGCTCCCAGGCTAGGTTCCACTTTCCGCATCTGCTATCTTCTACACGCACCTGCGGGCCTGCAGGTGCGATCCAACTTCCGCACCTGCTCTCCCAGGCCAGGTTCCACTTTCCGCACCTGGCCTTCGCACCTACGACACCCCGTCCACAGGTGCGGCCACACCAGAAGGCCACTCCGAACCCGATCAAATCAACCCAACGCAGCACAAAAGAGCTGAACCATACAAGAATGAAGCAGAAATGGGAAAAATAGAGCTAAACTCTCGGAACGACAGGCTGTGTCATTATATTCTCCCCCTCTTAAACAAATGTTCGTCCTTGAACGGGTCTAGAAACATACCTGGAGTCTCAAATAGGTTGGGATATATGCTCCGCATCTCCCGCTCGGTCTCCCAGGTGGCTTTCTGCACCGGTTGCCCTCTCTACTGCACTTTCACTGAAGCTATATCCTTAGACCTCAACCTTCTGACCTGACGACCCAAAATGGCTACTGGCTCCACCTCGTAGGACATATCACCCTCTAGCTGCACCGAACTGAAGTCCAAAACATGAGACGGGTCACCAATATACCTCCGAAGCATGGAAATATGAAATACTGGATGCACGCTCCCAGGTGGCAAGGCAAGTTTATAAGTCATCTCTCCAACCCTCTGAAGCACCTCAAAAGGCTCAATGAACCGAGGACTCAACTTTCCCCTATTTACAAATCGCATAACACCATTCATGGGTGACACCTTCAGCAAGACCTTCTCCCCAGCCATGAAATATACATCCCGGACCTTCTGGTCCGCATAACTCTTCTGCCTCAACTGCGTCGTGCGAAGCCGCTCCTGAATCAACTTCACCTTATCCAAAGCATCCTGTATCAAATCCGTACCCAAGATTTTGGCCTCACCCGGCTCAAACCAACCAACCGGAGATCTACACTTCCTCCCATACAAAGCCTCATAGGGAGCCATCTGAATACTCGACCGGTAACTATTATTATATGCAAACTGCATGAGTGGCAGAAACTGGTCCCATGGACCCCTAAAGTCAATAACACAAGCGCACAATATGTCCTCTAGTATCTGAATAGTGCGCTCAAACTGCCCGTCCATCTGAGGGTGAAAGATCGTGCTCAACTCAACCTGAGTACCCAACTATCTCTGCACGGACCTCCAGAACTGTGATGTGAACTGAGTACCTCTTTTGGAGATGATGGAAACTGGAACACCATGCAGCTGAACAATCTCCCTGATATAAATCTCAGCTAGCCGCTCCAAAGAATAAGTAGTACCAATAGGAATGAAGTGGGCGGACTTAGTCAGTTGATCCACTATAACCCATATAGCATCGAACCTCCTCGAAGTCCGTGGGAGACCGACTACAAAGTCCATGGTGATCCGCTCCCACTTCCATTCAGGAATAACCAAACTCTGATGCAATCCACCGGGTCTCTGGTGCTCGTACTTGACCTGCTGACAGTTGAGACACCGAGCCACTAATCCAACAGTATCCTTTTTCATTCGCCTCCACCAATAATGTTGCCTCAGATCCTGATACATCTTCGCGACACCTGGATGGATGGAATACCGCGAGCTGTGGGCCTCCTCAAGAATCAACTACCAAACCCCACACACATATCCGACCCTTCATCCTTATAACACCATCATCTCCAATAGTTATGTCCCTGACATCACCTCGCCGGACCCTATCCTGAAGAAGAGCAATTCTGGGTCATCATACTGGCGCTCTCTGATACGGTCATAAAGAGAAGACCTGGAGGCTACACAAGCCATTACCCGGTGGGGATCCGATAGATCCAACCTCACCAACTGGCCCGCTAAGGCCTGAACATCTAGTGCTAATGGTCTCTCTGCTTCTTGAAGATATGCTAGACTCTCCAAGCTCTATGACTCAAGGCATCGGCCACTACATTGGCCTTCCCCGGATGGTATAGAATAGTGATACCATAGTCCTTGAGAAGATCCAACCATATCCTCTGATTCAAATTCAGATCCTTCTATTTAAACAAGTGTTGTAGGCTACGGTGATCAGCAAAAACCTCACAATGAACCCCATACAAATAATGACGCCAAATCTTTAAGGCATGAACAATGGCTGCTAGCTCGAGATCATGCACCAGGTAATTCTTCTCATGAGTCTTCAACTGGTGCGAGGCATAGGCAATCACCCTACCCTCCTACATCAAAACACAACCAGCACCTATCCACGAGGCGTCACAATACACGGTAAAAGAACCTAAAGCTGATGGCAATACTATCACCAGAGCTGAGGTCAAAGCCGTCTTGAGCTTCTGGAAGATCTCCTCACACTCGTCTGACCACCTGAACAGAGCATCCTTCTGAGTCAACTTGGTCAAGGGTGAAGCAATAGAAGAAAACCCCTCCACAAAGCGACGGTAATATCCCGCCAAACCAAGGAAGCTCCTAATCTCTGTAGCTGAGGACGGTCTGGGCTAACTCTGCACCGCCTCTATCTTCTTCGGATCAACCTGAATACCCTCGCTGGACACCACGTGTCCCAAGAAAGATACTGAGCCCAGCCAAAACTCACACTTGGAGAACTTTGCATAAATCTTCTCCTCCCTCAATCTCTGCAATACAACCCTCAAATGTTGAGCATGCTCCTCCT
This sequence comes from Nicotiana paniculata, assembly GCA_005239505.1. NCBI lineage: Eukaryota > Viridiplantae > Streptophyta > Magnoliopsida > Solanales > Solanaceae > Nicotiana > Nicotiana paniculata. Next base: position 35,915 of record ML309057.1, on the reverse strand, counting down.
GGCTAAGAGAATACACCAGGATGTCATCAATGAACACAATAACAAAGGAATCCAAATATGGCTGAAATACGATGTTCATCAAATGCATGAACGCTGTTGGGGCATTGGTCAGCCCAAAAGACATCACCAAGAACTCATAGTGGCTATAACGGGTCCTGAAAGTCATCTTGAAAACATCTGAATCTCGAATCTTCAGCTGATGGACCCGGATCTCAAATCAATCTTAGAGAACACCCTAGCTCCCTGAAGCTGGTCAAACAAATCATCAAATGCGAGGCAGAGGATACTTATTCTTGATTGTAACCTTTTTCAGCTGCCTATAGTCAATACACATTCTCATGGAACCATCCTTCTTCTTCACGAACAACACCGGTGCACCCCAAGGTGACACACTAGGCCAGATGAACCCTTTTTTTAAGAGTTCCTGCAGCTGCTCTTTCAATTCCTTCAACTCCGCTGGTGCCATATGATACGGTGGAATAGAAATAGGCTGAGTGCCCAGAACCAGCTCAATGCCAAAATAAATATCCCTCTCAAGCGACATGCCCGACAAATCAGTAGGAAACACGTCCGGATACTCACAGACTATAGGAACAGAAACAACAGTGGGAGTCTCAGCACTGAAATCCCTCACAAAAGCCAAATAAGACATACATCCTTTCTCTACCATACGCTGAGCCTTCAGGTATGAAATCACCCTACTAGGCACATAATCAATAGACCTCTCCACTCGACTCTCGGACATCCCGAAATCGCTAAGGTCACAGCCTTAGCGTGACAATCTAGAACATCATGACACGGAGATAGTCAATCCATGCCCAATATCACATCAACGTCAACTATGCTAAGCAACAACAGATCCACTCAGGTCTCCAAACCCCCAATAGCTATAACACATGACCGATACACTCGGTCCACAACAATAGTATCACCCACCGAAGTCGACACATGAACATATGTGACTAAGGACTCGCGGGGCATATCTAAAAAGTGGGCAAAATATGATGAAACATAGGAATACGTGGAACCAGGATCAAATAAGACCGAAGTATCTTGGTGACAGGCTGAAACAATACATGTAATAACTGCATCTGAGGCCATAGCATCTGGTCTAGATGGAAGTGCATAAAAATGGGCCTGACCTCCCCCTCTAGGGCGGCCTCTAGCTGCTTAAACCCCGCCCCTCGTTGCCTGGGCGGGTGGTGAAGTAACTGGAGCTGATGTCGAGGGCTGACCCCTCTACTAAGACAGACCCCAAGAAAATGAGGACATTGTCTCCTCATATGTCCAAACTCCCCACACTCGTAACAACTCCCCGGTGCTGGAGATGGGGATTGAAAGGAACCCCTAGAACCTGGATAACCTCTGGAAGAGTCAGGCATAGATGAGCCCTGAACCGATGGTGCTCGAGATGAACTCTGAGCTGGAAGAGCACTAAATGATGGGTGCCCCTGATGAGAACTGTGAGGACCAAGACCAGCGGATTCCCCACGATAACTTGAGCGGCCCGACTGAGCTTTCCTGAATGGACGGCCCCTGTCGTGCTGGAACTGCCCCCTGAAGGAACACCACGAAACTACCAGACCCTCGAGGCCTCTTGGCCTCCCTTTCATCTCGCTCCTGGCAACGAACTGACTCAATCTCTCGGGTAATATCAACAACCTGCTCAAAAGTAGCACCCGATACCTCTCTCTGGTCATAAGAATACGGAGCTGATATGAGAGGCCATCCACAAATCTCCTGATCCTATCTCTCTCTGTAGGGACTAACCAAATAGCATGACGGGCAAGCTCAGGAAACCTCATCTCGTAATGTGACACCGTCATCTCACCATGTCGCAGCTGCTCAAACTGCCTGCGCAGCTCCTCTCTGCGGGACTGTGGAACATACTTCTCTAAGAAGAGAGTGGAAAACTACTGCCAAGAAAGGGGCGCTGCACCAACGGGCCTACGCCACTCATAAGCCTCCTACCAAGTAAATGCAGCTCCTGAGAACTGGAAGGTAGTAAATGAGACCCCACTGGTCTCCAATATCCCTGTCATACGAAGCATCCTCTAACACTTTTCTAAGAAACTCTGGGCATCCTCGCCCTCAGCACCACTGAAAGTCGGAGGCCGAAGCCTCTCAAATCTCTCATACCTGCACTGCTCGTCGTCAGCCATAGCTGGAACCATGAAATCCTGGGCTAGTGAAACCGGCTGAGATGGAACTGCCTCCGAGGTCTGAAGCCCCTGAATAACCTGCTCAGGTGTACGAGAAGCTAGATTCTGAGTGCCTCCCCCCGCCTGAGAAGTAGCGGACGAAGTAGGAATAGCGACTGCCTGAGCAAGACTGGTGCAAGCAGTCAGAATCTGGGCCAAGGTTTCCTGAAGACCTGGAATAATAATAGGCACAACTGGTGCCTGAGCTGGTCCCACTGGAGCATCTGTGGCTGGGACCTGATCTGGAATAATAGGCGGGTCTATGGGTGTCGCCCGGGCAGCTGCGCAGGCTGCACCTCTATCACTACCACGGCCTTGACCCCTCACGGGTCCTACTGGTGGCTGATCGCCCTGACCGGTAGCGTGTGTCCTCACCATCTGTGAGATAATGAAACAATAGAAGTTTAGTTTCCAGAATCAATAGATTCGCACGACAAGAATTCAAGAATGTGAGATTTTCCTAAGGGTTCTACGGCCTCTCGAAGGTAAGTACAGACGCCTCTGTACCGATCTGCAAGACTCTACTGAACCTGCTCGTGACCGGTGAGTCCTATGTAATCTAGGCTCTGATACCAACTTGTCACGACCCTAAATCTACACAGGCCATGATGACGCCTATCGTGGTACTAGACTAGCCAATTTAGTGAACATAATTCAAGGAACTCTCCATTTAAAACAATAACGCGATTTATTATAACCTTACACATTTAGTATTTCACAAATGCAAATAAGTAATGAAAACATCTGAGCAAAATCCCCAAAACCCGGAGTCAACAGTCATGAGCATCTAATGGAACACAGAATCTTACACGGTTTTTCCTTAATACAGCAAGTCTAGAAAAAATGTAAATAACGACAAAATGAGAAGGAGAAGGGTGGGGCTGCGAACGCCGTGCAACTACCTCACAGTCTCCGACAAGCTCCACTGAGAATAATCAAATCTCACTCGATTCGGGCACCTGGGTCTGCACACAAGGTGTAGGGAGTAACGAGAGTACACCAACTCAGTAAGTAAAAATATAAATAAGGTCTTGAGTCCCGTGACGAGATTTTAAAATCATGTAAATTCATATAATAAACATCAGTGGAAATCAATAAATCAAGTCAGGGATCTACGTCCCCGAAAGTTTCATAAAACTCCAGTTTTCCCTTTCCAAATTTCATATAAGACATTGGTTCAACATTTATCGTTTAGAGGAAAAAATGTAAATAAGAGTGAAAATAGTAGTTTCATAGCAAATAAACCCCTCGGGCACACTGTCACTCACAATATAAAGCCTCTCGGGCAAGCCTCTCAGTCACTCATGACTCATCTCTCGTGAATCAGCACTCACGCTCAATAGGTGCCATATAATAACCGTTGTGGCGTGCAGCCCGATCCTTAAATAGTCGACTGCGCTCACTGGAGGTGTACAGACTCCTGAGGGGCTCCTTAAGCCCAAGCACTATATCGTTGCGACGTGCAGCCCGATCCAATATATATACTGCTGCAGCGTGCAGCCCGATCCAATATATATACCGTTGCGGCATGCAGCCCAATCCAATATATATGTTGTTGCGGCGTGCATCCCGATCCAACATATACAACGCTGCGGCGTGCAGACCGATCCATCACTATCCTCACAATCGGGCTCTCGGGTTCGCTCAGTCATCACCCTCACAAGCCACTCGGGAAACTCACCACAAATCACGGGGACTCAGCCCAAAATATCTTTCATTTTTTTGAAAACAGGGTGATAAGCAAGAATAAACAATGAATAAGTATAAATCATGGCTGAGATTATATTTTCTGAGTATAATAGTAAAACACCCCTGAGGGTCCAAAGAGGTCAGTACGGGGCCCCAAACATAGTATAAATATCTAAAGTACGGAATATCATATGATTTCAAATCAAATACGCGATTTAGTAGTCGCTACGGGACGGACCAAGTCACAATCCCTAGCGGTGCACGCCCACACGCCCGTCACCTATCATGTGCGTCACCTCACTTATCAAATCAAAACAAAATACTGGGGTTTCATACCCTCAGGTCTAGATTTACGTTCGTTATTTACCTCAAACCGGATGAAAAACTACACCGCGATGCCTTTTCCCCTCGACTCGGACTCAACGCGCTCCGAATCTATTTAAAACAGATTCATATCATCAAAATATGCTAAAAGGACAAAGCCCACTCGAAAATATCTAATTTATATCAAAATCCCGAAATTGGCCAAACCCGACCTCCGGGCCCACGTCTCGAATTTCGATAAAAATCACAAAACTAGAATCCTTACGCTCTCACCATGCATACCAAATACATCAAAATCGCACCCCAAATGGCCCCTCAACTCCCCAATTTATACTTTCAAATTTCAAGCCCTAATCTCCCAAATTTCTCCATTAAAACATGATCAAACAATGGAATAATCATCATAAACACAAGATACAAGGTCGATGTAGCTTACCTTCACTGAATACACTTGATTCCCCCTTGAAATCCCAGCTCTAAGCTCCAAAATCCGTCAAAAATGGTTAAGAAATGAGTAAAAATTCGCGAAGGCAACCTTATATAGGTTCTGCCCAGCAATCTCGCACCTCCGACCCCATGCAACTGCACCTGCGGCGCCGCACCTGCGGAAAATCCCTCGCAGGTGCGGATTCTCACTTAAGCCAAATTTCCGCATATGTGGTCCTCTACACGCACCTGCGAGCCCGCAGGTGCAATCCACCTTCTGAACCTGCGTTCCCAGGCCAGGTTCCACTTTTCGCATTTGCACAAGGTTTTCCACACCTACGCCTTCGCACCTGCGGCTCCCCGTCCGCAGGTGCGGCCACACCAGAAGGCCTGCACCAGCAGCCATTTGCTGCATTTTCCAACTTCCAACCTTCCAAAATCACCCGAAATCAATCTCGAGCCTCACGGGGCCTCGACCAAAGGTACCAACAAGTCGTATACCAATATACCAACCTAGTCGAACCCTCGGAACACTCAAAATAACATCAAAAGACCAAATCAAATCCAAACTCAAGCCTAAGGATTTCTATACTTCTAAAATTTGCCAACGATGCCGAAACCACCCAAACCACGTCCGAATGACCTGAAAATTTGCATGCACATCCCAAATGACTCTACGAACCTGTTTCAACTTTCGGAATTCCATTCAGACCCCGATAGCTAATTTTCCACTGCCGACCGAAAATCGCCAAAAATCCAATTTCACCAATTTAAGCCTAATTCTACTCTGGATCACCGAAAGACATTTCGAACACACTCCTAAGTCCCAAATCACCTAATGAAGCTATATGAGCCACAAAAACCACATTCCGAGATCATTTATCTATAAGTCAACTTCCGTTTGACTTTTCCAACTAAATCACCAACCTAAGAGACTAAGTGTCTCATTTCTCATCACAACCACTACGAACCCGATCCAATCAACCCAACGCAATACAAAAGAGGTGAACCATACAAGAATGAAGCAGAAATAGGAAAAACATGGCTAAACTCTAGGAACGACCGGCCGGATCGTTACAGTAAATTTCAATACTTTTAATGTGGCAAAATAGCTTTGGTGCTATACTGGTATAGCAGGTAGAGTTCAATGATCATATATCCAGTCAACTTCTAAAATTTACTTTTGAGCTCAATCATTCCAAAATCTTTAGAATGCCTCAGGGCTTATGTTAATGGATCTAGACTAAAATTAGCAAAACTCAAATAATCATCAGGATAGCCAAGATATATTTTTGACTACGAATCTGTTCCAAGCACTTGTAGAATGTTATTTGTCAACATGACATTTCTTTTATGTTATTAAACTACATTCTCCTTATACATATCAAATGAAGACGGATCCACACCAGTTTTTTGTTAATGGCAGAAAGATAGCATTCAAAACAAATTAAAAAAATAAGTGTATCATTTTATCTAAATAGCATTTCACCCTTTCCTACTACTCAATTACAAGATCTACGCACATTATATCCCGTTACCGCCACATGTGTGCTTCTGTCCTAAAAGAAAAACACGAATTAGTAGGGCAGCTCCAACAGCTCTTTCTGAATAAACATCTGATTAAAAAAATAAGTGTACTGTAATTGGGTCAAATATATTTTTTACAAGAATGAAAGTAGACTTGTTTCTTAGTAATGTACATAGCCATATATAGCAGCAGATTTGTAGGATTTTCTGTAGAGAAAGATATAACATAATCAAGAAGAAAGGGCAGTTTGGTAATTTTCTAAATGTTAGTTAGTTAGTTATTAATTAACTACCAATCCTAGTGTTAGTTAATTGGTTATTAACTACTAATCCTAGCTTTTAGAGTTTGTTAGAAAAAGGAGTATAATTATCTCTATATATACTCCCTACAATGTATAGAATTGAATTAATGAAATTAGACTCATTTTCATTCTCTCAAACACCTCTCTTTATCTCTCTGCTTCTTTCTCTTCTCTCTCGTCTTCTATCTTCTTCAAACTGGGTAATAACCCAGTAATTACTTCATTTTCTTCTGTCATTGATTCCTTATTTAGTTTATATCTTGAATCACATCTTAGAATAATACGCACAATATTCTAGTTGCATATTCATTAAACACTTCGATCAATAACCTCTTTTTCAAAGCCATTTACAGTTGAATCCTGATTTTAAGTATTTGCAGTCTGTTTACTTCGTGCCATGAGCATCATGCTAAGTTTTATTTAATTAAATCATAGAATATGACGAGTTGTGAGGTAAGAAATGTCACAGACACGGAATTCCCACCTTCAGAACCATGATGGCGCTTAACATTTCACTTGCTAGGTAAGCCAACGTTAGAGAATCGTTAAGCCAATTATTATTCAATTTCAATGAATAAAGTCAATTAAGCAAAAAAGAAAAAAAACAAAAAAACGAGTGCGGAATAATATAAATGCTGATAATATTTACTACAATCCGGATCTGGAGTCACAAGTCACCAGCTTCTAGAATTTTCTACAAACAGAGTCTGAAAGAAATACAACTGTTTAGAACGAAAAGAAACAGTAAAATAGGAGAAAATAAAAGGGGACTTCAAGGTCTGTGGACGCTAGTAGGGATGACAATGAGACGGTGCAGGTACGGGATGCAGGGTGCGGGTTTAAGTCTATGCGAGGCGGTTGCGGGGAAATAAATTGCGGGAGGGGCGAGGCGGGGCGGGACGGTTGCGGGTAATACTTGTACCAGCTCCATTTCTTTTAAATGCACTAAGGTTTCACTCAACTACTTTCATTCGATTTTGTCTTTCCACTCTCGTTATCTCAATTTATCTTTTCTTTTGACTGGTTTTGGCTAATAAGTTTCGTAGATAATTAATGTTACTATGTTTCAGTTATTTGTTGTAAGTATTTATTTGATTAGTACTCATCCAATATCAGAAAAAAAAAAAAATGCACAAGTACCCACACCAACTTGGAGAAGCTAGAGTAATTAACTTAATGACATTTTGAGTTGCATTACTGACAGAGTTGATTAATTTTGTAAAAATAAATTCCTTCCTCAGCAAACTATTGTAAGATAGTTAATATTCGAAAGCTTGAAGTAAAATCGATCACATCTTCAACATATTTTACACAACTTGGTTCCTTCAGTGAAGACAGAGTACTCTGTCATAGATAATTGCAATCGTTATTATATATACTTCTATGAAATTTTGAAGACAATTCAAACAAATTAAAATAGGGATTTGTTCTTGAAATCAAACTCATAAAAAAGAAAAACTACTCCTAACGAAAAAACAGCATTTAAAAAAAAAAAAAAATCATAAATGGGGCGGGGCGGTGCGGGTTGAGAACTTAAAATATTGCTATGCCGTTCGGGACGGTGCGGGTTGAAGTTTTACCGGGTTAAGGCTAAAGCAACCGCCCCACCCCGATGCCAGCAGATCTACCTCGAGTCTCCAATGAGCAAATCCAAACTGCTACGGCCCACAAACGGTCGGTACCGAAGTTTGCATAAGAAGTGCAGAGTTTAGTATGAGTACAACCGACCACATGTACTCCGTAAGTGTCGAGCCTAACCTCGACGAAGTACTGACGAGGATATGAAAAGACACCACGTAATAAACCTGTGTAGATAACGGTATGCGTACAAGATAGCAACAAAATAAAAACTAAACATGTATTATTGGGAGGGGACATGCTAAAGGGGGATACAAGATACGAGAAATACAGCGGAAATGATAACCAAAACAGTCAATATACCTTTAACCATTAAAAATAATTAAACACAATGAAGAAAATTGCACGGCATCACCCTTCGTGCTTTTACTCTCAACATCACAATGAAACAAGAATATGACACGACATCACCCTTCATGATTTTACTCTCTCTCTCTCAGTATAAATCAATAGATACGGCACGACATCACCCTTCGTGCATTAACTCTCATAACATGGCACGACATCATCCTTCGTGCATTAACACTCACATACGTCACAACATCACTCTTCGTGCATTAACACTCTCCCTTACCATATAACAATGAATATAAATTAAAGGGAGACAAAATAAACAAGAACATGCCTCATATCAACAATATTTTAACAATACCATCCTAAACTTCAGGAGTCTCAAATATCTCTTAAATGCGTGAAGAACGAATAATTTAATAATTAACTAGACTAAGCAGGGATATCATGATCAAAACAAGAAATAAATTGCAAGAAAACCAGCTCCACCACATGCTTTGACCTAACAACAACACATAAGTACTAGTTACTTCACATATACGTCGTACCAAACATCTAAACATGTAGCAAATAGGCAAACAAGTCCTAATCCCTCAAGTCAAGTTTGACCACGACACTTACCTCGCTCCAAGGATCAATTCAAAGCTCAACCACAACTTTGCCTTTCAAACAAGCCTCCGAACCAATAGAATCTAGCAAATTACCAACCAAACGATTCAAATTACGCCTTAGGAACTACCCACGATTGCAAAGGATTCAATTTAGGTCATTATTGAAAAAGTCAACAAAAGTCAACTCCCGGGACCGCTTGGTCCAAACCCGAAATTTGGACCAAAATTCGATTACACATTCATCTCCGAGCTTGGTTATGTAACTTGTTTTCGAATCCGACCTCAATTTGAGGTCTAAATCCCAATTTTACAAAATTTTTAATTCTAGCCAAACCCCTAATTTTCACCATGAAAACACTAGATTTTAGGTTGAAATCTTAGGAAATATAGTGAAAGATTGAAAGAAAATGGATTAGAATCACTTATCAATGATTTAGGGAAGAAGGATTCTTCGGAAAATCTCCTTTAGTGTTTTCTTGTTTTGAAAATTTGAAGAATGAGCAAAAATCCCGAGTTGGTTCTGTTTTAACACTGGGCTTCAGGTATTCATCGCGTTCGCGTGAAACCTGACGCGTTCGCGAAGAGCAAAGTCTCGGTGGCTTACGCGTTCGCGAACATGGGCTCATGTTCGCATAGAACAAATCCCTGCTCCCCACCCGGACCCCTTACTCATCGCGTTCGCGTAGAGCGGGATGCGTTCGCGAAGGTTGATCCCACCACTGCTTCATGTTTGCGTCCTCAGCCTCGCGTTCACGTAGAAGAAAAATCACCCCAACCTAGATTCCCCTTCGCGATCGCGAGAGAGGCTACGCGATCACGAACCATAACACCATATGACAACTGAAACTTAAAAAAAATCAAGATTTTTCTAAGTATAAAAGGTTCGTAGGCTATCCGGAACTCACCCGAACCCTCGGGGCTCCAAACCAAATATGCACACAAGTCCAAAAACCTCATACGAACTCGCTCGCGTGATCAAAACACCAAAATAACATCTAGAACTACGAATCAGACACCAAAATCAAATGAAATTTTCAAGAAACTTTAAAACTTCTATTTTCACGACTAGACGTCCGAATCACGTCAAACCAACTTCATTTCTCACCAAATTTGATAGACAGGTCATAAATACATAAATGAACATATACCGGGTTTCGAAATCAAAATACAGACCCGATATCAATAAAGTCAAGCATTGGTCAACTTTCGAAGTCATTAAACTTTTAAACTTTCACATTTCAACAAAAGAGTAATAATTTGGGTTAGGGAAATCCGAATTCGATTCCTGGCATACGTCCAAGTTCTAAATCACGAAACGGAGCCACCGGGACCGTCAAAACACGAATCCGCGTCCGTTTTCCCAAAACGTTGACCGAAGTCCACTCAAATGGCTTTTAAGGAAAAAATTTCGTAGTTTCTCAATTTTTAACATAAAAGCTTTTTCGAAAAAATATCCGGATTGTGCATGCAAAGCGAGAAGGACTAATATGAGGTATTTAAGACTTCTAATCACAAAATTAAGTTCTAAAAATAAGATGACCTATCAGGTCATCACAACTAATGACCACAAACATTCAAAAGGTTGCAGAGTATTAAAAATAAGTGTTACTATTGTCCGATGCACAAAGCACCGATCGAAGAGATTGTTTCTTCAAGATGCATCAATTGGTAAGACATTACTAATTGCAAGTTAGAATTTGTTGGTGTATTTTCTAGGCATATGCTGCTTGAAAGGATTGGATTGGAATGTACATTTACGTCTAAACTCTAAATAGAAGCATTGATGAGCTAATGGAGAATATATTGAAAGTTTCAACATATCGTAAAAACCTATTTGTATGAACAATAAAAACTATATATATATCCAGTGCATGAAGAAGAGCTAGTATTGAATTCGTGCAACAGGTTCTGCGATTAAAGAGTTTGCTCCTTTTTAAGAATGTATTCTACTAATTAGATCTGACAATATTTTGTTCCCCCAAGTTTTTGAGTCTAAACTGGGAATTTTTATCTAGTAGTTATTATCATCTTAGAGAATGAAACGGAAAATGGTCAAATATGTCCTTGTACTATCTAAAATAGTTTAAAATTACACTTCTTTTAAGTATCAGCCCATAGATATCCCTACCGTTATACTATTGCTCAAATTTACCCCTAATTTTAATGTAGGGACACGTGGCACTACAAAAACGGAAGACACACCCCTAACTCTAATACCTGGTTCCAATTTAAAACTCACGCCCGACCCTTACCCGACCCAAATGGAAAATGAGGGTAAAGAGTCGTACAATAATGTGATTTAAGGGGAATGAGAGAGGCCCGTCACCGGCAAACACCGTTCGTCCCCCCCCCCCCCCCCCCCCCCCCCNCCACCCCAACCCCCACACCAAATCTTTCATTTATTTTTCTTTCTTTTTTTCCTTTACAAGAAATTTTTTTTAAATGACATTAATTGTGAGCTAAAATTTTCAGAAAAATGTCTAAACAGAGTAGATGTGCTTACAATGGCATGGCGTTTCAGTTCTAAAACAGAGTTCAAGAAGTACTAAGCAGTAAACAATTATCAATGACAAGTCGGGTTGATGCTTTCCTAGTGTGTTTAGTCAAATACTACTTTGCAGTAAACAACTATGTTGCATTCTTTGAAGTAGGAAAAGATTAACAATAGGCTACTTCTCTATTGTTCACCACTCTTATAGCAAAAATCACAAGATAGAGGTTGTTCGCTGGTGACGAAAAAAGTAATTTTCAAATTGTTCGCCGGTCAAGTAATCCGATTGCTACCAATAATTTTCAAATTGCTACCATTCAATATTGGAACACAACTTCCAAAAGAAATTTTCAGATATGAAACTCTTAAAGCTTCAACACTGGTGAAGCCGATAACACCAAGTTTAATGCTAATGTTCAATTGGGTTTTAAAAAATTGAAATCCTACAACAATTACCAAATCCAACCTCAAAGTTTATATCAACCTCATATTCATAAATGCTCCACCCAGGACGAGGCTCTAAATTTTCGAAAATGGGGTTCAGAATCTCCTACTTGAACCTGACCTTGCACTAACGAACACATGAATTCTATTCAAAATTTAGAAATCCTATCTTTATCTTGTCATTTCATTTTTGCTAGATTGTTTGTTTTATTCTTTAGTTTTGGGTGGAATCGAGGTAAAGGAGGTGATATAGTGTATTGACGAAGAAGAAAGAGATGTAAAGCAAAAAAAGAAAGAAAGTGATAAAAATAAATGTAAAAATTTGGGGATGGGTCGGGTATGGATTAAAGTAAAAGGGTGGATTTGTAAGGATAATTGGGTATTAAAATTGGAAGTGGATTTTCAGTTATGGGATGTCACGTGTCCTTCCGTTAAAATCAGGAATAACTTTGAACAATAGTATAAGGGTAGGGACAATTATGGACTGATACTCAAACAGAGGAAAATTTTAAACTATTTTTAATAGTACAAGAATATATTTGATCCTTTTTCGAAAATAAAATTTCTAAATTAAAGTATACACTTCTTTCCGTCTTTGAGGAAAAGTACCTTCAGATCCAAAAGCATTTCATTTGGCATATGATTCTTCACTCTGTTAACAGTATTATCGAACTACCTGAATGAAGAGTGATGAATTATAGTTGTAATAAATGTCAAAACATAGAGAAAAACGTAATTTTAATGGATGATTGTATAAGTCAGAATCTATCTTTAGAATATTTAAGCCAAGATAATACTGGGAGAAATATTCCCAGGTCGTCATTTGTCGAAATGATATAAGAAGTAGCAAAGTCTGTGGTCGAAGAGTTAACAAGGGCTGAAGTCGAGGAGTCAACAAAGATCAAGGCCGAGGTCGAGTACTCTTGAGAGAGTTATAACGGCTAGTTTCAAGATAGAACATTAAAGAGAATATCCTAGTGGATATTCTATGTACTTGTATTATTACGGTTTTATAGGAACATGTTCCCTATAAATAGAAAGAGACTCAATGATAGGGGATATGTGATATCCATTTGTAAAAATATACTTTAACTTTAGAGAGAGAATCGCATTTCATTTCAAGCATACAAATATCACCTTTTCATTAAGATTCTTGTCTACACTTTTTCACTTGCTCCGAGAATAACTCAGATATTGAAAGGTTTGTCCACCATTCATCATTGTCAGAAAGAACATTCATTAATTTCATCCTTTCTTGGGTGACTCATTCATTCTATTTACTTAAATGTCATTTATTGTTATTCATCAATATTTAATGCTACAGTATTGCCTTTGATTTCTTGAATATTGATTGTATGTTGTTGCTATTATCAAGATATACCTACATAGTATTTGTTGCACTTTTGAGAACTCCATCTGTGGAATATTATTATTTGTTAAGATTAATCCTCATTTATGTAAATTTATTTAGTTAAACTAAGGTCTATATTTTTTTGTCAAGCAATTTGGCGCCGTCTATGAGGATTTCTTAGTGAAATTTTTAGTTTCCTAAGATCTACAATTAATGCAAGTCACTAATGTCAAAAACTCCGAGATCTCCTTTCTTTGTGCATACAAAACCCTACATGGCAGGTAACCAAGGAGAAAGGATAAAAAAAACAAGTTACTTCGCAACCAACCTCATAAATGTCTTAAATGAAAGCTAAGAAACAATAGGCGAGGATGTGACGCCCAACGCGTCCCCTAGGCAAGAGAGGTCGCCTCCCCCACATTGTATCATGACAAAACCCTTCGTAAAAGGGGCCTCCACGTCTGCAAAAGAAGGGATGTCCCCAGCTGGTAAAAAAATCCTCGAAGCATGACTTACCGACATGCTAGCAAGCGTCCTCAACAAACCCGCTCCATGCATGACTGCATAAACCGCAAGAGCTTGCATGACACAACTAACAGATGAGAAGTGCAACCTACCAAACCCTCCAACGATAGGTATAACTCACAATATTACTAACAGTGCATGTGACATCGCCCTCACTGCCATTATAAAGAGGATGGAAGAAATGGATAATGATAAGAAAGCACTGCGAGACCAGATGAAAGAACACCAAGAACGTGTTGATAAGATACCGGGTTCTCCTAAACTGATACCAAAAAAGGACATCGGCAGGTTTGTAGAGCAGTCGTACAAAGATGGCGCATCCTCGCATGCCATACCAAAGACCTTAAAATGCTACCTTACCAGGATATATGACGGAATGACCGACCCTGAGGATCATGTGACTCACTATGTTAGCGCCATGAAAGGCAATGACCTTGCCAAGGAACACGTGTCCTCTATTTTGCTTAAGAAGTTTGGTGAAACCCTGACGGTAGGGGTATTAACATGGTATTCACAGCTACCAACCCGCTCCATAGAAACTTTCAAGGAAACGATCGATAAGTTTGTAACCGCTCATGCCGGAGCCAAGATGGCCGAAGCAAGAGTAAACGACATATTCGCCATTAAGCAGTCCTTTGGAGAGGGACTTCCTTGCCTGGTTCAACAGAGTAAGGATGACTCTGCCAAGCGTATCCGAAGGGATGGTGGTCGCAACTTTCCAAAATTGGCTAAGTAGAGATGGTTCAAGAGCAACTAGAAAATCGTTGAGCCGATTGATGAAGTATCCTCCAAATGCTTAGGACAAAATCCATAATGCTTACTGTGCCGAGGTGCAAGCAGAAGAGGACGACCTCAACGGACCAATTCACCGGCTAACCTTGGTACAAGCTGAATCCAGAAAAGAACGAAGAGACAGCACCAGAAGAGATCACCTGGTTCTATGACCCAATAGGGAATGACACCAACCATACATCAGGACGGCCGCCACACCTCCTCCCCATTACGAAGAAGGTCCATCCCAACCAAGGACGGGAACTCACCAAAATGAAAGAGGTATGCCCCCTTATTATTTGCTCACCATTTTTGTGTGTCACCTACAGAAATATTCTATGCTCTTGATAAACTCGGAACAAAGTTAAAGTGGCCGCCGAAGATGAGATCAGAGCCGAAACCAGAAAATCTGATTCCCTCTGTGAGTTCCACCAGGAATGTGTTCACAAAACAGAAGATTTCATCGCTCTCAGACAAGAAGTCGTAAACATCTTACGATAAGGGCACCTCAAAGAGCTCTTAAGCAATAAGGGGAAAACCAACTTTGCCAGAGGACGTAAACATCAAGGCCTACCAAATCCGTCATCGCCAGCTCGTACTATCAAGATAATCATCGCGGTGGCGACAACGTCTCTATCAACAGCGTGAAGTTTACCACCACTCACAAACTCAAGCGGTATATCAACTGTGAACTGTACGACTCGAAGAAAGTATCATTTTTGATGAGTTGGATTGCCTGTGGTTTGACTTTTCCTCATCATGATGCCCTCGTTATTACTTTACGCATTATAGATACCGATGTCAAACGCATCATGGTGGCTTTCTTTTCCTTTTTTCGTCGAGATTGGGTTGGTGTTCAGTGTACCGCTTGTGATAGAAGTGGCGCATGCATTATTCATTCCCGAGTCCTCACCCAAATAAGACTCGAGGATAAGATAGTGTCGTCTTGAATCACACTAACCGATTTTAATAATGTCGTTGAACGGACATCCGGGGAAATTAAACTCTCCGTCTTGGCCGGTGTCGTGATATTCCACATCATGGACCAGGCCACTACGTACAACACCATAGAGGGACGACCATGGATACATCCCATGAGAGCCATCCCCTCCAGCCTATACCAAGTAATTAAATTCCCAATACCATGGGGAATATTCAGCATAAGGGGGGAACAACGCACATACCGGGAATGCTACCGCATTGCCTTGGACAACACGACAACCCAACAGAAAAAAGACAAAGAAAAAAGGCATAGCAATCAACATGGTCGAGGTCGACGCAAGAAGAGATCGGGGACGTCATCATGGATCCCGACATGGTTCAGGTTGCAAATTCAACCATATAACACCTCGACCACATTCAATTGGACCTCAAACGGCCATAGCAGAAAGGCCTATATCGGCTGCAAACTCTGGGAACCAGGTAAATTCAGAAAATTCCTAATATCTAATGTAGATTTGTTTGCCTTTAGCCATGCAAATATGCTGGGCATCACAAGGGAAATCACCACACATAAGTTAAACATCGACCCATTCCACCCCCCTCTCCCAGGTGAGACATGTCAGGCGCAAATTCAACTCCTCCATCAACGAGGAAATTCACGAAGAAGTGGAAAAGCTGTTAGAAAATGACTCCATCAGGGAGTTGAAGTACCCTAAGTTGGTCGCCAACGTAGTGATGGTTAAAAGAAAAATAGAAATGGAGGATGTGCATGGATGTCACATATTTGAATAAAGCATGTCTGAAGGACTCGTTCCCATTTCCCCACATCACCCAACTCATCGACGCGACAATCAGGCACGAACTATTGAGTTTCTTGGACGCTTACTTAGGCTATAACTAAATTCTTATGGAGGAAGACTACCAGGAGAAGACCATGATCATCACCCCACCAAGGGCGTATTGAGGAGAAGTAATTCGCCTGTCCATAAGGTGCCCGTCTATGACTAACAATGAGGCCGAGCAGGAGGTCGTAAGTGCAGGTTGAGGCTAGCACTCAAGTTTGGGGAAAAACAATTGAAACTTTGTTGTGATTCCCGAGTCGTAGTAAACCAATTCACATGGACTTTACAAATCAAGGAAAAAAGATTGCAACAATACCATATCGAAATCTACAAGCTATTTCCTGAGTTTGACGAATGGCAACTCGATGTGCGCAAAATGTTGAAGCAGATGGCCTCGCCAAACTGGTCGTAGCTACCAAAACCATCACGACCAGAGATCAAAGCATAGTCCATCTCTTCAACTCATCACTAGATCAAATCGAGGTAAAAACCATAAACTTAACTTGGGACTGGCGCAATCGCATTATCATATATTTGCAGGACGACACACTCCCAGGCGATAAAAAAGAAGCCAAGAAACTAAAAATACAAGTGGCCAGATATAGTCTCCTTCCTAGCGACATGTACATGAGAACTTACAGTGGCCCTCTGGAGAAATATTTGGGCCCAAAACAAAGCCAACGCATCCTCGAAAAATTCCATGAAGGCCATTGTAGTGCTCATTCCGGCAATCGAGCACTGGTCAGATGCGTCATACAGGCGGTATACTATTGGCATGCCATGAAAAGGACGCCGCAAACTTCATGAGGAAATGCAAATAGTGCCAAAATTACCCCCCCCCCCAAATGATTCACCAATAAAGAGAACACCTCCACTAAGTCACCTCCCCTTGGTCGTTCATCAAATGAGTAATGGACATTGTAGGCCCCCTCCCAGCAGGACGAGGTAATGTACGATTCCTTTTGGTTTTAGCTGACTATTTCTCTAAATGGGTGGAAGAAGGAGCGTTCGCCCAAATACGAGAACAAGAAGTAATCAACTTTATATGGAGAAACATCATCTACCAATTCGGTCTACCCAAGGAAATCAGTTGTGACAACAAACCCCAGTTCAAAAGAAAGAAAACTGATGAGTTTTTCGAGAAATGGCATATCAAGAGGACACTCCCAACCCCATATCACCCAACGGGTATCAGGCAAGCAAAATCCTCCAAAAAATCCATACTAAACATCATGAAGAAAAATCTCGAAGACGCCTAGGGACTGTGGCCAGAAATACTACCAGAAGTGTTATGGGCCTACCGAACTATTCTGAAGACGAGCACAAGAGAGACTCCCTACTCTTTGGTCTATGGGACAGAGGTAGTAATACCATTTGAGGTCAGAGAACCCAGCCTAAGATACGCCTACGAAAGCGTCACGAGTAACAATGAAGGTAGAAGGAACGAACTCGACTAATGAATAGATATGGCGTACATAAGAATGGTCTCCCAAAAACAACAAGCATAACGCTATTAAAAAAAGAAAAAAAGGTCTGGCCGCTTAAAGTCGGGTACTACGTAGTGAAAGACAAAACTCAAGAGAGCAAAGACTCGGGGAAGGCAAGCTAGGAACAAACTAGGATGGTCTGTACAAAATTACAGCCAAAGCGAACAAGGGTTCATTCCAACTAGAGACAATGGAAGGAAAGCAACGACCAAACAACTGGAACATCAGCCACCTCAAATACTTCAACTTTTAAGAGAAAAAGTGTCCTCCAAGTCGTACTCTTTTTCCTCACTTGATTTGTGTCCCATTTGGGTTTTTTCAACGAGGTTTTTAACGAGGCAACGAAGGGAACACTTCGGGTCGAAGTACGCGAGGGTAGGACCTTTGTTACTATTTCATTGCTTGACTTCTCAATACTCTCCAAGTCAAACAATGAAAGGACTAGGTAGACCGGGGCTGGGTCTGGAATACCAACCAACACCCAAAATCTGTAATTTTCTCCAAGTATGTAACCAAAGCAACAATGTCAAACCAATAAGAAACTTACGTTTATCAAAACACCTTTTTGTGTCAAGATTATGTTCGATCTCGCTCGAACAAACACCTACCGGGCCTCGACTGCGATTCAATGAAAGGTTATGTTCGACCCCGTTCGAACAAACACCTACTGACCCTCCGCCATGATTCAATGAAAGTTTATGTTCGACTTAGCTCTAACAAATACCTACCGGCCCTCAGCCGCGAATCAATGAAAGGTTATGTCAGACCAAGCTCAAACAAACACCTACCGACCCTCAGCCACGATTCAATGAAAGGTTATGTTCGACCCTGCTTGAACAAACACCTACCGAACCTCAGCCGCTATTCCATTAAAGGTTATGTTTGACTAAGGTCGAACAAACACCTACCAGCCTTAAGCTCGAACAAAAACCTACCAGCCCTCGGCCGCGATTTAACAAAAGGTTATGCTTGACTAAGCTCGAACACACACCTATCGGCCCTCGACCGCGATTTCATGAAAGGTTATTTCGATTAAGCTCGAACAAACACCTATCAGCCCTCGGCCACATCTCAACAAAGAAACGCACGTGGGCTATGAATATTCGGCTCCAAGTCCATGACCAGCTAAAAGACAATAACAATAAGAAGGACAAAATCGAAACGAGGAAACAGAAGTAGCAAAAAACAAACAAGTACTTAAAATAAACCACGGTAAAGGAAAAAGATGCAAGGAACAACTTTGATATTTCATACTTAAAATATTTTATAAAGTCTCGTAAGCACGCGAACAGAAATACACAAAAAATAATCAAAAATAAAACTACTGGTCGACGCCATCATGACCTTCAGTGCCCTCGCCAACTTGGTCCTCAATGGAGTTGTCACCCTGACCATCGATATCCTCACCATCTCGAACCCCTCACCATCGCCACCTTCGCCCTCAAGATAAGCGGTATTGTACCAGGCGTTCTCCTCAAGCCGGTCTACACCCTCGTCCCCCTCCTCCTCATCAGCCTCATGCATATATCGACAAGCGACTCGAGCATCAGGAGCCTTAACATGAACATATTTGAGGTCAGCCTCAGAAATGGATCCCGCCGCATACAAATATCGAAAGACATCTAACTGGGCCCCTCCATGAATCCATTCCTCATATAACTCCCCAGGAACATTGGGAAAATCTAAAGTACGGGAAAAAGACGGTTGTGAAAGTAGTTAGGCCTTCTTGGCCTCTAAAGCGGCCACTCGACCATGAAGAATAGAGTTATCTTTCTCCAGCTCTCCGATCCTCTCCTCGACTCGATCTTCTTTAGCTCTCGCCATGGATTGATCATTCTCTCGCTCATCTCGGAGAGTCCTATTTAGCTCAAGCATCTTCGACTTCCTGCGAGCATCCAAACGGGAGGACTCCACATTTTAAAGTTCCCTTTGCTTCTTGGTGATCTCCCCATTGAGGGCCTCCAACTGAAGTCGACACTCTTCTAACTGACCCTGCAGCTCAACCACTTGATCTTGAAGGTCACTCTATTGGACCTCCACGCCCCTACTGACCTCAAGCTCCTCTTCCCCACTCTTCAATGTCCCCTCAGGAATGCTACATTTCTCGATGGCCTTAACCAGCTCATCGTCCTTCTTTTTTAACTCATCCAGAAGGGTTTGCATATCGCCGCCCTCATGAAATCACCTACGGAGTTCTCGGTACTTGCCACGATACTCAAAGTACTTATCTTTCAATTTCACAAATATTTCCTTACGCCTCATCTCCCTCCGGACGATCTCTATCTCCAAAATCACCGTCTGCGATCACAAAAAGGAAAGATAAGAAAGAAGTCAGAACCAAAAACACCCTGAAAAACAAAAAAGAAAAAAAAGAGAAAAGAGGTAAAAGCACAAACACTCACCCTAAGAGTAAGTCCAACAATGCTCCTCGACAAATCACCATCATCTATCTCTTTAAGGGTCTTGCCTTTATCTCGGAACAGAAAGGGCCGAGGGCAGGGACTACGTCCTTGGGGTTCTTCAACAGGTCATAATCCATGGGGATTGCGATGGTCCTCGTAGACCCCTCAAACCTTATCTCAAGTTGGGTAAGCCTTTACTCCATCATCCTCAGGTTGTCCGCATCAACGTCAGAACCTGAATCATCGCCCTCCTCAACGAAGCCTTTGCCCATCTCATTAGCCGGCAAGGAGGTATCTGCATCTGTTCGGGAGGTCGATGCCTCCTCTCCCCGTGAAGTGTCAAGGACATCAGCAGTCGTTCCTTGAGTCTCCATCATCGCAAAAGGAAGAGGCATATCCAAGTCGGTTCCCACCGACCTCGGAACATCGAAACTTGGCTCAATATCATCTCCCATGAGAATGGTTGCCGTCTCATGCATCGAAAAGTCACCTTTTGTCGCATCAATGGCCTTGGTGACTCCATCACCGACATCCACAGACCTCCTCTTTCTAGAAATGAGATATCCATCACTTGGCAAAGTTTTGTCATCCTCGTCGATGAGTGAATATAGAGGAGAAGTCTAAGTATCCACGGCCGAAGAGGGAACAAATTGGGATGCAGCAACATAGGGAACTGGAAAAAAGGTAGAATCAGTCACGGCCAAAATAGGCGCAGAAACTGAGGACGCAATAGCCTTCCTCTTCCGGAATGAGGGCGTGTGAGCTCTCGACCTCCTCGAAGACCCTCTGGCCGAAGCTAAGAATAAACAAGAAAAGGTAAATCAGCAAAGGAAAACAAAAAAAAGAGAAGTTAAGACACTGATGGTAAAAAGGAATTTACTAGTCGAAGGGAAAGCATGCCCAAACTTCTTGAAAAAACATGGCCATTCACGAATCCCTACGATGTCAGGGAGAACCTCTCGACCCAATTAGAAATATGAGCGTCCAAAGGAGGAAGCGAGGTCTTGGTTTCAAAAGAAGAAGGCGAGAAGTCAAAATTCAAGATCAGAAACAAGAAAGAGAACAAAGTACTTATGAGTATAATTCCTAGCCCCGAGAAAGCCATCGACATTGGCTACAACATCCTCGGTCTTGACGTAAAAGAATTTGAACTAGAATTGACAACTGGCCTTGTCGTCCATCTTCACCACCATGCATTTCCCCCCTCGGTGGCAAATGTTAAGCATCACCCCCTATAAAAGCTAGGAGTGAACAGATGGATTAAATACCGCAATGTCAATTCGACCCCCGCCAACTCAGCAAATTTGGTGAGCATCTTTCTATCTTTATAGATGTATGGAGTGAGCTAGGAAAAACAAATGCCATAGTGACGACAGAATTCCTCCACCAGTGGAAGGAGGGGAAAATAATACCCGACTTGGAGGGGGTAGGCGTAGAGGGTGTAATATCCAGGACGGTGGACCTAAGACGTATCCCACTCAGCCGGGATCAACTCGATAAAGGCCGAATATAGCCTTAAGCTCTACCAATTCCTTCCCTGTCATCGTTGACCAAAAGGCTCTAGGTTCGGCCTCTAGTAATTTGGTGAAATATGATCTGGAATCGAGGTTGCGTGGGATTATCTCCTCCAACATCGAGAAAACTCTATCATCGACGGTGCCAGGAATGCTCTCCTCATGGGAAGGTAATACCACCACCAAGGGAGTAACACGACTCCCCTTTCTAGCCTCTAAAGGTACGTTAGACATGATTTAATGTAAGGAAGAAGTTTATCAAACGAGGGGGAATAAAGAACAATGCAAATCACTAGAACAGAGAAAATAAGTTCGGAGAAGAAGAAGAGGAAGATAAAGGTATGGGGTTTCAAAACAACATAAAAGTTAAAATTCAAAATTGTGTCCTAATACCTCTATTTATAAAGGCCATAAAACAGAAATTAAAAATGGCTCATCATTATTGACAGTGGAACCAAAGAGGCAGGTCTAATCAAAGGTCAAATACAAAACAAAGCGACACGTCGGGAATATGCATCATAATGACGCATGACACCATGACGTCATCCTAACTCATGGACAACATAGCTCCAGCAAATCACCCAAAAAAATCGAAGCATTTTTAAATGTGTGGCCCGCAAGGGCCATGTTTCTTGTTCGTCGCAACAACCACAACCTGCGTAGCTCGCTCAATTAGCTCGACCACAAACAACATGATATGCTCATTGAACTCACCCGTGAAGTCGTCCTCAATAAGCTGAGGGACTTACTATACGGGTAAAAATCTATCTTTAGAATATTTAAGTCAAGATAATACTGGGAAAAACGTTCCCAGGTCGTCGTTTGTCAAAATGATCTAACAAGCGGCGAAGACTGTGGTCGAAGAGTTAAAAAGGGATAAAGTAGAGGAGTCAACAAAGATCAAGGCTAAGGTCGAGTTCTCTTGACAGAGTTATAACGACTAGTTTCAAGATAGGACATTAAAGAGAATATTCTAGTGGATATTCTTTGTACTTGTACAATTAGGGTTTTTTAGGAACATACAACAACAACAACAACAACAACAACAAACAACCCAGTATGTTCCCAACAGGTGGGATCTGGGGAGGGTAGTCTGTATGTTGACCTTATCCCTACCTAATATATGTAGAGAGGTTGTTTCCAATAGACCATCGGCTCAGGAAGGGTAAGAAGAAGAAGAGGAAAGCAAGGAAGGAAGAAGGAAGAGAAAAGAAAAAGGGAGAGATAAACGATAAGTAGTACCAAACAATAGCAACGGGGAATACAATACCTGAGGCAAACAAAAGCACATAAAGTAATAAAAATCTAAGAATATGAAGAGACATGCATGCTACTAAGACTATCGGTGAACAACTAAAAACTACCCACTAACCTTCTACCTTAATCCTTGGCCTCCACACCCTCCTATCAAGGGTCATGTCCTCAGTGAGCTGAAGCAGCGTCATGTCCTGTCTAATCACCTCTCCCAGGTACTTCTTAGGCCTACCTCGACCTCTCCTCAAACTCTCCATGGCCAACCTCTCACACCTCCTGACAGGAGCATCAATGCTTCTTCTCTTAACATGTCCGAACCATCTTAGCCTCGACTCCCGCATCTTTTTCTCCACGGAGGCTACTCTCACTCTGTCCTGGATAACTTCATTCTTAATCCTATCTCTCCTTATACACCCACACATCCATCTAAACATCCTTATCTCTGCTACTTCATCTTTTGCACGTGGGAGTTCTTAACTGGCCAACACTCAGCCCCATACAGCATAGCTGGTCGAACCACCACTCGATAAAACTTACTCTTAAGTCTTGGCGGAACATTCTTATCACATAAAACACCGGAAGTGAGCCTCCATTTCATTCATCCCGCTCTGATACGATGTGCGACATCTTCGTCAATCTCCCCGTTACCCTGGATAATAGACCCGAGAGGTTTTTTTAGAAACATGTGCCTTATAAATAGAAAGAGACCCAGTGATAGGGAACATGTGAGAATCGGATTTCATTTCAAGAATACAAACATCAAAGATTCTTGTCTACGATTTTCCACTTGATCCGAGAATAACTCAGATATTCAAAGGATTGTCCATCATTCATCATTGTCAGCAAGAACATTCATTGATTCCATCCTTTTTTGGATGACTCAATCATTCTATTTACTTAAATTCCATTTATTGTTATTCATCAATATTTAATGCTACAGTATTGCCTTTGAATTCTGGAATATTAATTCCAAGCTGCCGCTATTATCAAGATATATCTATGTAGTATTTATTGCACTTTTGAGAACTCCATTTCTGGAATATTATTGTTAGCTAAGTTTAATCCTCATTTATATAAATAAAATTAGTTGAACCAAGGTGTATATTGTTTGGTCAATGTGATGACCCGATAGGTCATCTTATGTTTTATAACCTAATGATGCACTTTGAAACCTTAAATACCTAATATTATCCCTTCTTGAATTACGTGTGCAGTCTGGGTGTTTTTTCGAAAAAGCTTTATGTTAAAAACTGAGAAAATATGAAAATTTTGCCTTATCCATTTGAGTTGACTTCGGTCATTGTTTTTAGCAAATGGGCCTGGATTCATGTTTTTACGGTCCCGGCGGGTGCGTATCGTGATCTGGGACTTGGGTGTATGCCCGGAATCGAATTCGGAAGTCCCTAGCATGAATTATCACACTTTGTTGAAATTTGAAAGTTTAAAAGCTTAATGACTCTGAAAGTTTGACTAATGTTTGACTTTAGTGATATCGAGTCTGTATTTTGGTTTTGGAACCTGATATAGGTCCATTGCTATATTTATGACTTATCTGTCAAATTTAGTGAGGAACGGAGTTAGTTTGACGCGATTCGAATGCCGGTTGTGAAAATAGAAGTTCATGAGGTTTCTTGAAAATTTTCTTTGATCTGATGCTAAATTCGTAGTTCTAGGTGTTATTCTGGCGATTTGATCATGCAAGAAAGTTTGTATGATGATTTTGTACTCGTGTGCGTGTTTGGTTTGGAGTACCTGGGTCAGCATGAGTTTGCATTTGCTATCAAGAGGTTGCAATTGCGGGGAGGACAAAGTTCACATCTGCGAACAATACTTCACTTTTGGGAAGTGGGACTAGGGAAGGCTTGATTGCATTTGCGAACCCCAGGTCGCAAATGCGACATTTGCGACTGATCAAATAGGAGTTAGACGGGATTTTTGTTTATTCATCAAATTTTCAAAACAAGAAAACCCTAGAGGCGATTTTCCCAAGCACCCTTCTTCCCCAAATCATTGGTAAGTGATTCTAATCCATCTTCTTTAAATCTTTCACTACATTTCCTAAGATTTCACTCTAAAATCTAGCGTTTTCATGGTGGAAATTGGGGGTTTGGGTAGAATTAGGGGTTTTTGTCAAATTGGGATTTAGACCTCAAATTGAGGTCGGGTTCCAAAATAAATTACATAATCGAGCTTGCAAGTGAATGGGTAATCAGGTTTTTGTCCGAATTTCGGGTTTAAACCAAGCGAACCCGGAAGTTGACTTTTTTTAACTTTTTCAATAATGACCAAAATTGAATCCTTTGCAATCGTGGGTAGTTAATAAGGCTTATTTGAATCGTTTGGTTGGTAATTTTCTAGATTCTATTGGTTTGGAGGCTTGTTTAAATGGCAAAGTTGTGGTTGAGCTTTGAATTGATCCTTGGAGCGAGGTAAGTGTCGTGGTTAACCTTGAATTGAGGGATAAGGATTTGTTTGTCTATTTGCTACATGTTTAATAATGGGTACACCGTATATATGAGGTGACAAGTACTTATGCGTTGTTGTCGGGTTAAAGCATGCGGGTGGGACTTGTTCCTTGTAATTTATGCTTACTTTAATCATGTTATCCATTCTTAGACTAGTTACTTATTAAATTGATCGTTCTTACCACGTTTATGGGCTTTTGTGATAATTGAGTATTTTTCCTAAAAGTGAGATTGGTATTGTGGAACCATTATTGACGTAAGTCTTGTTCTTGATATTCTATCTCCCTGATTTTACTTGTTCATTGTTATATGGTAAGGGAGAGTGTTAATGCACGAAGGGTGATACCGTGTCGAATGTGAGTGTTAATACACGGAGGGTGATGTCGTGCCTATTTGAGTGTTAATGCACGAAGGGTGATGCTGTGCCATGTTATGAGAGTTAATGCATAAAGGGTGACGTCGTGCCATATCTATTGATTTATACTGAGACTGAGAGTAAAAGTACGAAAGGTGATGTCGTGCAGTATTCTTGTTTCATTGTGAGGTTGAGAGTAAAAGCACGAAGGGTGATGCCGTGCAATTTTCTTCATTGTGCTTAATTGTTTTTACTAGTTAAAGTTATGTTGATTGTTCTGGTTATCATTTTGGTATTTCTCATATTTTGTATTCCCCTTCAGCATGTCCCCCTCCCAATAGTACATGTTTAGCTTTTATTTGTTGTTATCTTGTACGTATATTGTTATTTGCACAGGTTTATTACGTGGGTGTCTTGTCATAGCCTCGTCACTACTCTGTCAAGATTAGGCTCAACACTTACGAAGTACATGGGGTCAGTTGTACTCATACTACACTTTGCACTTCTTGTTCAGACTTTGGTATCGTCCCTAGTTGTTTGTGAGGCGTAACAGCTTGGATTTGCTCATTGAAGGCTCGAGATAGATCTGCTGGCATCCTCAAACCTTATGTCCCCTTATATTTTCCCTATTTTACCATTTCTTTTCGTTCAAAATAGTTATATTTCTTTCAGTCTCCGTTTGTAGAAAATCTTAGAAACTCATAAGTTGTGACTCCATATCCAGATTGTAGTAGATATTATGGGCATTTATGTTAATTCGCACTCGGTTTTATTTCATTTTGGATTAATTGAATTTATTTATTGAAATTGAATAACAATTGGCTTAACGGTTCTTTAACGTTGGCTTGCCTAGCAAGTGAAATATTAGGCACCATCACGGTCCCGAAGGTGGGAATTCCAGGTCGTGAAAAGTTAGTATCAGAGCACTAGGTTGCCTAGGTCTCAACTGGACAGCAGCCGGAGCCCTCAGTGACAGCTTCTACGAGGGGTATAGGTCGAGGCCGAGGCCGTGCCAGAGGCCGAGGCAGGGGCAGAGCTCAACCTAGAGGTCGAGCAGTAGCACCAGCAGTGGAGCCTCAAGTGGAGTTTGATGAGGAGGTTCCAACCCAGACTGTGCCTGTTGGATCAGCTCAGGTCCCGGAAGGGTTGATCACCACCCCAGTGCTTCAGGACGCTCTAATCCATTTGGCGGGCCTTATGGAGAGTGTGGCCCAATCCGGTACATTTTCTATGGCACTAGACGTATCTCGGGCTGGGGGAGGAGCACAGACCCCCACTACTCACACGCCGGAGCAGATGGTTCCCCTAATAAAAGACTCCAGTAGGCCCGCCAGTTGGGGTAGTTCAGCCAGTTGTTGCGGCATAGGCCACTGATGGACCCACCATGTATTCTGAGGCTTTATGGAGATTGGACATGTTTACTAAGCTCTTTCCATTTCACTTCAGTGGTGCACCTTCAGAGGACCCCAAGGATTATCTTGACAGCTGCCATGAGGTGTTGTGGAACATGGGTATAGGGGAGACCAATGGGGTCGATTTTGCTGCATTTCAGATGACGGGTTTCGCCAAGAAACGGTGGAGGTATTATGTGTTGACCAGACCACCTGGGTCGCCTGCTCTTACTTGCGACCATTTATCTCAGCTCTTCCTAGAGAAGTTCCTCCCTATCACACTGAGAGAGGTTTATCGCAGGCAGTTTGAGCGTCTCCATCAGGGCAGTATGTCTGTCACTCAGTATGAGACTCGTTTTGTAGATCTGGCCCATCATGCTATTTTTCAGCTTCGTACCGAGAGAGAGATAGAGAGAGAGAGAGAGAGAGTGAGGAGGTTTATTGAGGGATATTCTCAGCCTATCAAGTTGTAGATGGCCAAGGATATCGGGAGTGAGATTTCTTTTCAAACGGCTTCCAATGTCGCCAGGTGAGTTGAGATGGTTCTTGCACAGAGGGGAGGTTTAGGGGTCTGACAAGAGGCCTCGTCATTCTAGTGGGTTTAGTGGTTCCTCTTCTGGAGACAGGCGTACTTTTGGTAGAGTCCATCCTCCCAGACCATTTGATTCCGCACTCCAGGCATCCCACGGTGCTTCAGGTGGTCGTGGCCCTCATATTCCTTATTCCGACTAGCTAGCCTACAATGCACCACCAGCTCCTATTGGTTCACCTCCGCTCTAGAGTTTTTAGGGTGGTTACTCGGTTCGATAGGGTCAGTTTCAAGGTCAGCAGTCACAACAGTCGAGGTTCTGTTATACTTGTGGTGATCCGAGGCACATTGCTAGATTTTCCCTAGGGCATCGAGTAGTTCACAACATCAGGGTTCTCGTCCCATGGTCACATCACTAGTTGCTACACCGCCTGATCAGCCACCCAGAGGTAGGGGTCAGACAACCAGAGGTAGAATTCAGACTATTAGAGATGGAGGTCAGGCCGTTAGAGGTGGAGGCTAGCCAGTTAGAGGTCGTCCCAGGGACGTGGTTTAAAGTGGTGGGCCCAACCCTGATATTATTCTTTCGCAGCCAGGCATGAGGTTGAGCCATCTGACGTTGTTATCACATGTATAGTTTCTGTTCACCATAGAGATGTTTCAGTTCTATTTGATCCGGGATATACTTATTCCTATATGTCATCCTACTTTGCTTCAAATTTGGTGGTGCCTCGTGATTCTTTGATTTCTCCTATGTATGTGGCCACACCTATAGGAGATTCTATTGTTATAAATCATGTTTATCGTTCGTGTGTGGTTACTATTGGGAGTCTTAAGACTAGCGTAGATCTTTTACTTCTCGATATGGTTGATTTTGATGTCATTTTGGGTATGGATTAGTTGTCACCTTATCATGCTATATTGGATTGTCACGCCAAGATAGTGACCTTAGCCTTGCGGGGGTTGCCTCGATTAGAGTGGAGAGGGACTTTTGGCCATTCTACTAGCAGGGTTATTTCTTATGTGAAGGCTCGGCATATGGTCGAGAAGGGGTGTCTAGCTTATTTGGATTATATCCATGATTGTAGTGCGGAGGTTCCTTTCATGGATTCATTACTAGTTGTCCGTGAGTTTTCAGAGATATTTCCTATAGACCTCTAAGGGGATGCCACCCGACAACCCATCTCCATTCCGCCATAACGTATGGCCCCACCAGAGTTGAAAGAATTGAAGGAGCAGTTGCAAGATTTTCTTGATAATCGCCCTGGGGTGCACCTATGTTGTCTGTGAAGAAGGAGGATGGATCGATGAGGATGTGCATAGATTTTCAACAATTGAACAACGTCACCATCAAGAACAAGTATCCATTGCCGAGGATTGATGACTTATTTGATCAACTTCAGGGTGCAAAGGTGTTTTCGAAGATTGATTTGAGGTCTAGCTACTATCAATTGAGGATTAGGACATCCGATGTCTCTAAGACAACTTTTCAGACTTGGTACGGGCATTATGAGTTTCTAGTGATGTCTTTTAGGTTGACAAAGGCCCCAGCAGCATTTATGGATTTGATGAACCGAGTGTTCAAGACCTATTTGGACTCTTTTGTGATTGTGTTTATTGATGATATCTTGATCTACTCCCGCAGCCGAGAGGAACACGAGCAACATCTTTGGATTGTACTTCACACTCTCAGAGACAGCCCGTTATATGCTAAGTTTTCAAAGTGTGAGTATTAATTGGATTCAGTCGCTTTCTTGGGGCACGTCGTATCGATAGAGGGCATTCAGGTGGATCCTAAGAAGATTGAGGCAGTTCAGAACTGGCCTAGACCCACTTCAGCCATTGAGATCCGGAGTATCTTGGGTTTGGCAGGTTATTACCGTCGGTTTGTGGAGGAGTTTTCATCTATAGCAGCCCGTTGACCAGGTTGACCTAGAAGGGTGCCCCGTTTTGATGGTTAGACGAGTGTGAGGGGAGCTTTCAGAAGCTCAAGACTGCTTTGACTACGGCGCCAGTGTTGGTGTTGCCCACAGGTTCAGGATCTTATACGGTATATTGTGATGCATCCTGTGTTGGGCTCGATGGAGTATTGATGCAGGATGGCATGTTGATTGCATATGCATCGCGGAAGTTGAAGGTTTATTAGAAGAGTTACCATGTCCATGACATAGATTTGACACCCATTGTTTATGCACTGAAGATTTTGAGGCATTATCTTTACGGTGTGTCGTGTGAGGTTTTCACGGATCATCGGAGCCTTTAGTATTTGTTCAAGAAAAAGGATATCAATTTGAGGCAGATGAGGTGGTTAAAGCTATTTCAAGTCTATGATATCACCATCTTGTATCATCCCCGGAAGGCCAATGTGGGGGACGACGCCTTAAATAGAAAGGCAGCGAGTATGGGCAGCCTTGCGTACATTCCAGTTGGTGAGAGACCGCTTGCAGCAGATGTTCAGTCCATGGGCAATCAGTTCGTGAGGTTGGATATTTCAGACCCCAGTTGTGTTCTAGCTTGTATAGTTGCTCGTTCTTCCTTGTTTGAGCGCATCAAGGAGCAACAGTATAAGGACCCTCATTTTCTTGTCCTTAGAGACAAAGTGCGACATGGTGGTGTCAAGCAGGTTACCATTGGAGATGATGGATCTTTGAGGATGAAGGGTCGTATTTTCATTCCCAATGTAGATGGACTTTGTGAGTTGATTCTTGAGGAGGCCCATAGTTCTCAGTATTCTATTCATCCCGGTGCCGCCAAGATGTATCAGAACTTGCGGCAACATTACTGGTGGAGGAGGATGAAGAAGGATATAGTTGCATATGTAGCTCAGTGTCTAAATTGTCATCAATTAAAGTATGAGTATCAGAGACCTGGTGGTTTGCTTCAGAAGATAGAGATTCCTGAGTGGAAGTGGGAGCATATCACTATGGATTTTGTTGTTGGACTCCCATAGACTCAGAGGAAGTTTGACGCGGTATGGGTTATTGTGGATAGGCTGACCAAGTCAGATTATTTCATTCCTATGGCACTTACCTATTCTTCAGAGCGGTTAGCTGAGATCTACATCCGCGAGATCGTCCGTCTTCATGGTGTTCCTGTGTCTATCATTTCTGATCGAGGTGTGCAGTTCACCTCGCACTTTTGAAGAGCAGTACAGCATAAGCTGGGGATGCAGGTTGAGTTGAGCACAATTGTTCATCCTCAAACGGACGGACAGTCCGAGCGCATTATTCAGATACTTTAGGATATGCTTCACGCATGTGTTATAGACTTCGGAGGTTCGTGGGATCAGTTCTTGCCACTTATGGAGTTTGCCTATAACAAAAGCTACCAGACGAGCATTCAAATGGCTCCCTATGAGGAATTATACGGGAGGCTATGTCGATCGCCTGTTGGATGGTTCGAGCTGGGGAAGGCTCGATTGCTACTTACAGATTTGGTATAGGATGCCTTAGATAAGGTTAAGATTTTTCAGCATCGACTTCGCACAGCTAAGTCCAGGAAGAAGAGTTATGCCGATCGTCGAGTTCATGATGTTGCATTCATGGTCGACGAGAGAGTATTGCTTCGAGCTTCACCCATGAAGGGTCTGATGAGGTTCGAAAAAAAGGGCAAGTTGAGCCCTAGGTACATCGGACCCTTTGAGATTCTTGAGAGAGTGGGTGAGGTGGCTTACAGGCTCGCATTGCCACCTAGTTTATTAGCAGTTCATCTGGTGTTCCATGTGTCCATGCTCTGAAAGTATCATGGTGATCCGTCCCATGTGTTAGATTTCAGCTTTGTCCAGTTGGACAAGGATTTGACTTATGAGGAGGAGTCGGTGGCTATTCTAGCCTGACAGGTTCATCAGTTGAGGTCGAAGATTTATCCTTCAGTTCGAGTGTAGTGGAGAGGTTAGCCTATCGAAGCAGCTACTTGGGAGTCCGAGTCGGACATGCGGAGTAGATATTCACACCTTTTCACCAGCCCAGGTACTTTTCTATGTCCGTTCGAGGACGAACGGTTGTTTTAGAGGCGGAGAATGTGATGACCCAATAGGTCAACTTATGTTTTAGAACCTATTTCTGCGCTTTGAAGCCTTAAATACTTCATATTAGCCCTCCTCGATTTGCGTGTGTAGTCTGAGTGTTTTTCGTAAAAGCTTTTATGTCAAATACAGAAAAAAATATGAAATTTTTGTCTTAAAATCCATTTGAGTTGACTTCGGTCAACATTTTAAGCAAACTGTCACGCCCCAAACCCGGGGGCGAGACCGGCACCTGGTGCCTCACCTATCCTTACGTACCAACTTGCGACTAAGAGATTCTGAACATATAATGTCATATCTTGGCCATGGGCCGCATTGCAAGAAAATTGTTAATGTTGACTAAACATCAAAAGTTGGGCCGACAAGGCCATCATAATTACTATAGCTGGCAAACCAACAAATATACATACAAGACCTACAAGCCCAACATACTGCACTAACTGACAGGATATGTCTACAAGCCTCTACTAATGGATTTACTGTGATCGGACAGGGCCCTGACCTACTCATAACATATATACATATATACACAAAATGTACATGAAGCTCTATACCAGGAAACTCCGTAGGACATAGAGCTTATCGATCAAGCTGAACTCGGGCAACACCTAATGAGAAGGTCTACTGTCTATCTGTCTGAACCTGCACGCATGAAATGCAGCACCCTAGAAAAAGGACGTCGGTATGAAATAATGTACCGAGTATGTAAGTCAATATACTGAAAGTTGAAACTGAACTGATAATATAATAATTGAAGGTAACTGGGAGTCAAAGATAATCTGAAGATATGCTCACCTGTTGGTACTGACTCAACTTTCTCAGTATAGTAAGTAAAATAGTTGTCCTGCCCTATAAGGCTCGGTATATATATAATTGCTCTACCGTAGTAGGCTCGCTCATAGGCGCTCGGCCATACTAGGCTATGTATCTCGGCCAACTGGGCTCGCTCATAGTCGCTCGACCACGTAGGCTCGGTATATAACTTACTATCTGATCAGAGGTTGCCCAATAGTGTCCCGCCCATCGATTATGGCTCGAATACTGTAATACTGCATATATAGGCTCTCTTCTCTCTTGCCTAGAACAAGACAATACTCAACGAATATGAAGTCCCGATAAGGGAGAATACTGTAATTTATGAGACTAGAAAAATGTACATAAATTCTGGAATATGAATTTTTCTTTATGTCTCGTCATCAAACTCATGTCATTACGTGATCATGCCAAAATGAAAGAAGGTCTTAGCCTTAACATACCTGAGTCGATTCTCTTGACAATCTCTCCAACGCACGTTGATTGCGACAAAACATGTAACGACGGATCGAAATAGGGAGAACTCCGTATGATATTCTTGAGAAAGATTGTACCGTACTTCCTTAGAATCAAAATCTCACGTTGCGGTAGCAACATTAGCTTTGCTGAAGCTTTAAGAATGAGAATTCCATCCTAATATTCGTTTCTCCTTAATGAATTTGGGGGGGGGGGTGATTGTATCATAATTAAGAGACACCAATTTTGGCAAGGTTTGATTGCTTAGTTTCTTCTCTAAATGCCACCTCATCAAAGTGATTTAATATTCACTTTAATGGATCATATGTTACTTCCACGTGATGTTCTTATCCAAAATATTTTAGATAATTACCAATTTACCCGTATAATTAAGAATTATCTCAAATTACTTAAAATACTACTCACTTTTAACACACTTTATAAATCTTACTATCATGGTCATGTGATACCATATAAAATCAATACATACACTATTATTTCATTAAAATATCCATGTAAAAATATACATATTTTATTAAATTTTAATTTCCCTAATCTCATATAAAGAGTAAACTTTTCGTACGCTTAATTCTTAAAATGGTAAAAAGATAAACTTATTTTCTTGTGCGAAAATAATTTCTATCTTTATAATAAAGAAAAATCTCATAAACTTTCTTATATTATGAGTAAAATTTACAATATTTGGAAAATAGTAATAATGGTAACTATCCAAAATTATACTTATAAATTTTTTTACTAAAATACTCCACTTAAAAAAAAATACCACACTAACATAATATCTAATGTTATCAAGGTTATTAAACTTACAGGGTCTTATAATAACATAGTCACAAATCCTCTATAACCTCATGAATGGTCTTAATCCATTCAAGATCATGTGGATTACTACGACTTATCCTAATATTAAAGTACGTGATGTAACACAAACGGACCCAAATTCGTATTTTGATGGTCTAGGTGGGTTTGTATCGTGATTTGGGACTTGGGCGTATGCCCGAAATCAAATTGGGAAGTCACTAGCCCGAGTTATCACACTTTGTTGAAATTTGAAAGTTTTAAAGCTTAATGACTTTGAAAGTTTGACCAATGTTTGACTTTATTGATATCGAGTCCGTGTTTTAGTTCTGGAACTCGATATAGGTCCATTGCTATATTTGTGATTTATCTGTTAAATTTTGTAGGGAACGGAGTTGGTTTGACGTGATTCAGACGTCCAGTTGTGAAAATAGAAGTTCATGAGGTTTCTTGAAAATTTCCTTTGATTTGATGTTAAATTCATAGTTTTAGGTATTATTTTGGTGATTTGATCGTGCAAGAAAGTCTGTATGATATTTTTGGACTTGTGAGCATGTTTGGTTTAGAGCCCCGAGGGCTCGGGTGAGTTTCGGATAGGCTACGGAGTGGTTTAGACTTAGAACTCAGCTGGTGTTCTGCAATTTCTAGTAACTGGTCTCTGTTCTCACATTTGCAAGATCAGTGTTCGCATTTGCGAACTATCCCAAATCCTGACAGGCTCGCATTTGCAAAGAGTACCTGGGCAAACATGAGTTCGCATTTGCAATCAAGAGGTCGTAATTGCAGGGAGGCCAAAGTTCGCATTTGCGAACAATACTTCGCTTTTGCAAAGTGGGACTGGGGCAGGCTTGATCGCATTTTCGATCAATTTTGTTGCAATTGTGGAAGGTCAATGTCCGCATTTGTGAACAAATCATCGCAAATGCGATGAAAGAAGAAATGTGAGGACTTCACTTTTGCAACTGTTTCTTCGCATTTGCGGGATTCACATTTGTGAACCCCAGGTCGCAAATGCAACATCTGCGACTGATCAAATAGGAGTTAGACGGAATTTTGTTCATTCTTCAAATTTTCAAAAGAAGAAAACCTTAGAGGCGATTTTCCCAAGCACCCTTCTTCCCCAAATCACTGGTAAGTGATTCTAATCCATTTTCTTTCGATCTTTCACTACATTTCGTAAGATTTCAACCTAAAATTTAGTGTTTTCATTGTGGAAATTGGGGGTTTGGGTAGAATTAGGGATTTTTGTAGAATTGGAATTTAGACCTTAAATTGAGGTCAGATTCCGAAACAAATAACATAATCAGGTTCGAGGGTGAATGGGTAATCAGGTTTTGGTCCGAATTTCGGGTTTGGACCAAGCAAGCCCAGGAGTTGACTTTTGTTGACTTTTTCAATAATGATCTAACTTGAATTCTTTACAATCGTGGCTAGTTCCTAAGGCTTAATTTGAATCGTTTGGTTGGTAATTTGCTAGATTCTATTGGTTCAGAGGTTTGTTTGAAAGGCAAAGTTGTGGTTGAGCTTTGAATTGATCCTTGGAGCGAGGTAAGTGTCGTGATTAACCTTGCCTTGAAGGGTTAGGATTTGTTTGTCTATTTACGACATGTTTAGATGCTGGGTATAACGTATATGAGAGGTTATGAGTACTTATGCGTTGATGTTGGGTTAAAGTATGCAGGTGAGACTTGTCCCTTGTTATTTATTGCTTACTTTGATCATGTTATCCATGCTTAGACTAGCTACTTATTAAATTGATCGTTCTTACCATGTTTATGGGATTTTGTGATAATTGAGTATTTTTCCTAAAAGTGAGATTGGTATTGTAGAACCATTATTGACGTAAGGCTTGTTCTTGTTATTCTATCTCCCTGATATTACTTGTTCATTGTTATGTGGTAAGGGAGAGTGTTAACGCACGAAGGGTGATGTCATGCTGCATGTGAGTGTTAATGCATGAAGGGCTATGCTGTGTCATATTGTGAGTGTTGATGCACGAAGGGTGATGACGTTCCATGTTATGAGAGTTAATGC
>MDKI01004808.1:0-13153 GCA_005239505.1 Nicotiana paniculata | reverse complement strand
TCAATAATCACAATGCCGCAATTCATCACCAGCTAAGAATTCCTACTGTCATTTTATTTCTTAAATAAGGCTACCATTCTGCCTTCCGAGGCTAAGCGCTATCTCCATTTGCATTGTTGCATAAAGCTACCTTTCTGCCTTCCGAGACTAAACGTTGTCTCCATCTGCATTTGCATATTTGTATAAGGCTACCATTCTGCCTTCCAAGGTTAAGCTCTACCTCCATCTACATTTTGCATAAGGCTACCTTTCTGCCTTTCGAGACTAAACAACGTCTCCTCTGCATTCGCATCTTTGCATAAGGCTACCATTCTGCCTTCCGAGGTTAAGATCTACCTCCATCTACATCATTGCATAAGGCTACCATTCTGCCTTCTGAAGTTAATCTGTACCTCTATCCACATTGTTGCATAAGGCTACCATTCTGCCTTACGAGACTAAACAATGTCTCCATCTGCATTTGCATCTTTGCATAAGGCTACCATCTGCCTTTCGAGACTAAGCACTGTCTCCATCCACATTGTATAAGGCTACCATTCTGCCTTCCGAGGCTAAGCTCTGCCTCCAATTTACCTTTCGAGACAAACCGTTGGCTCAAGCACTATTTACTTTGCTTTCCTTTTGGGCTAAGCTATGCCCTTTTATTCGCAAGACTAAGCTCTGTCTCGTCAGCATTATTCTATTGCATCTGTATGGGCTGAAATATCGCCAACTCATCCAAAACGTCATCATTCGGAAACACCATTTTCATGGCTCGAGAACATCATGTCATGGCCTGAGGATCTCTTTCAACCTCGGCATATCATCATTCAAAGGCATCATGGTTCGGAGGCACCATCCTCATGGCCCCAGAACATCATTTTCATGGCTTGCGAATCCTGCATCCAGCAATTCATAGCCCAGGACGTCATCCTTAACCGCCCGAAGACATCATTTATGGTCCAACGGGAATTTGCATCATGTTCAAATTACGCACAATATATGCTTGTATTATTTATTTGCAGGTAATCTGGCGATCAAACTGCCATACCGGCAGGAGCGGTCCCGCTCTAGTTCTCCTAACAACCTCGTAAGCCGCTTATTCAATCAGTCCCAAATATTGCGTCTGTTCTTGTAAGAAACTTCATCGGTATACTTCATGGATGACTCCTGAACTACATACGACCTGATTTCTGTAAAACCAGGGATATGTACGAAACTCATAAGTCAGGGTGCGGCCGGAATCTCTCCAAACCATTTCACTCGATCAAAATTGGCCATCATCTATTTACCCGAAAACTCATCCATCATTCCCGGGTAAAGAGGGGCAGTTGTTGATACCCAATTTTTCCCATAATATTTTAAAATTGCATATATACCTTCAAAAACATGCTTTCATAGCAATTGGTATTTTTCTATAATTTTACCATATTTTTATTGATTTATTTTAATTCATCCAGTATTTTATTAATCAATTACAAAATCGCATTACAAATGATTTCAAAAGCATTTCTTAATTTAATGTATTATTTCTGGTCCTATTAAGACCAAATTATTTCACAATTAGCCAAATTGGCACTCTTTGGCTATAATTGCAATAACTTTGCAATTATAGCCTAATCATATGTTTTATACTATTTTTATCCAATAATTAGTCGTTTGCATTTTTTAATACTTATTAATCATTTTAATTTAATTTACTAAGCATCAATTTCATTTTTTACAATTATTAGCTATTTTATAAATTATTTTAGTTAATTTTAATTGGGTATTTAATAGTTAGCCACTCTCTATTTAAATTCTACCCTAAATCCAACCGGACCCCTAACCCAATTCAATAACCCACATACCCAAGCCCAATGTACCATACCACCCGGCCCAATTCTCACTCAATTTGAACAGTTGATTAATTTCAATCAACGGTCCAGATCCTCCTTACCTAAAATAAACCCTAAAGACTACCCCCTTTCCCTCTTTCATTCACTCAGTCGTCTCTCTCAACTCTCTAATCTCTCTCTCTAAAATGTTCCACCTGCTGGGCCCATTTCCTCCCTTCTCTGGTCGTCTCCCTGTCGGAATCCATGGTGGTCTCGCCACCTATGGCTCCCCCTTGAACGTGTGTCATCGTTTTGAGGCCTTCAAGTGAACCAGAGGTGGTTCACTCACCTCCCATGGTTTCTCATGCCATTTTCCGGCCATCCACGGTCGTCCGAGTAAGATTTCTTCATTTCCAGGTAGAACCAGTGGTTCTTTAGCCGATTCTCCTTCTCTTTGGGTTGTCTCTATGAAACCGTAACTATCAGTCTCTGATTTTCATAGATCTATAATAGATCTTGGCTTATTCCGAGCTATTTTTAGTGTTTTCAAAAGGGTTTTCCGATTTTTATGAAGTGAGTTCATCTTCAAACTAGGGTTTTCAAACCTCTTTTCAAGAATGATTTCCCTTCAGATTTTAAGTATTATCTTATAATTTTTGTTATGTTTAAGCTTTATTTGAGATTTTTCCCTTTGTGTCTGAGTTATTTCGTTAAATTGGCTTTAATTTGTGGATCTGAGTTTGTTTTCGATAATAGGTTTAGCTATTCTATTATGTTCACTATGTTCTCAGGAATACGCTGTGATCTCGTGATTTTTACCCCATGTTCGCTTGTTAGGGTTTCCGGCTGATATTATCCTTGCTTCTTATGTGGTTCTACTCTATTTTTGTTCATCGATATCTCTGAATCTTTACTTCTCCGGCTTGTATTATGCTTATTCAGTAATTCATGTTATGCTCTATGTAAATCCCTAATTCCGTGTGATTTTACCCTATTTTAATTGCTAGGGTTTTTGATTCTCGCCCATTATGTGTTAATTCCGTGTAATTTGTGTTGATTCCTAAATCAGTACTACTCCTAATTGAATCCCTAATTTCCCTGTGATTGATTTCCTTTAATTGATTTCCTGTGATAATATCTTTACTAATTTCCAACCTTTAGTTATTTCTTGCCTTATTACATGACTGACTGAACTTTCAATTGATTCTTACATTATTTCCTTAATTAAGATCTTATGAACCTGATCCCAATTTCTTACTGTATTTGAAGTCTTTCCTTATTTTATGTACATGATTTCTTTCTTTACTTGCTACCTATTCTGACCGTTTGAAATTAACTCCCTTAATTAAAGGAGTACTTGTACTGATTTTATACTAATTGATTTTT
Source organism: Nicotiana paniculata (assembly GCA_005239505.1). NCBI lineage: Eukaryota > Viridiplantae > Streptophyta > Magnoliopsida > Solanales > Solanaceae > Nicotiana > Nicotiana paniculata. Next base: position 9,971 of record MDKI01004808.1, on the reverse strand, counting down.
GAGTTCCATAATTACTGGACAGTCTGATTCTTACCTTATTTTACCTAGCTTCAAACTATTATATATACTACTCTCATTAAATAGTCTAAGACTAACACACACACACACACACAAGCATACCCATTGCTCTCTCTTACTTTCTTACTCATTCTCTCTTGCTTCTCTTATTGACTACTGGCTACTCAGTCGGCTGAAAGCAAAGACTGAGTAACTTATTACTGCTCTAATGCACTACTGTCCTACTGCTCTCTTTCTCTGCACATTACTGTCCTATAGCTCTACTTCTCTGCACTCTACTATTCTATTCTCTCAATCTTGACTGATATGTCTTCTATTTAATTTACAGCATCCAAAACAACATTTTTATGTTCGTATTGCACTTTCTCTTATTCCTTTTGTGCTTCTACTTGTGGTTCTACTGTTTACCCTGTAACTAGCATATCTATTTTGTCTATGTGATTTCCATTCCCCTTATTTCAACATGTCTACTTCTCCTCCCATTTGTTTGTTACAATTCTGCCCTATCCCCTGACCCTAGTACATGATAAGCATGTAGTTCTGAACATAGTGTGTACTCTAACACCCCTCAACCTGGTGCTATTTGGATCCTTATATGAAGGACTATTCTATGACAGTTTAAGTCTTGTAATACTTTTCTGATGCCTACTTGTGTGCAAGCCTGTTCCTATGTGCTTCATACTTGTCCCCAATCCCTCATCTCCCTGCTTGTGATTGTTGAACTTGTCTTAATTCCTATTTATTGTTCTATGTGTGCTGTTTGAGTATGTTGGTTGTGCTACTGCCTTACCCTTTTCAAGCTAATTTTCATTAAACCTCTCTCTTTCTCAAAACTATTTTAAAACTGTTCTTACTCACTATGAGCACTCCCACTATACTCTTAAATATTAGGTTTTGCCCCTCTTATGTGAGCATTGCCTTGGGACCCTTGAGCTCCCTCTGAAATTTGAAACACAAGAGTTGGTCTTTCCACACTGCACTTACTCAAATTTGGTAATGACTGTCACGCCCCAAAATCGAGGTACGAGACCGGCACCTAACCGAATGATTCCGGTCAAGCGGACCTGAATTGCCTTTGCTACCCAATGCGTTACCCCGTGCAATATATACAAATTTAATATGAATTTACAACCAAATTTCCATTTTTCCTCTTTTAAAATGTCAACATTTGATAATCCCAAAATATACAAGCTAAGCACAACATTTCCGACACGGAACCAAGATACGAATAATTATAACTACTACCCAAAATACATACAACCCACACAGTGTCTACGGAGCCTCTAAGAGTACTAGGAGTTTATACAATACTTGTCGGCAACAAGGTCCCGGCTACACCTTAAAAGACATAAAATATACAAAATGAGATGATATAGACTACACACGGCCCCGAGAGTAAATAGGACTCACCAGAACTGCTAGAGAGATGAAGAGGAGGCACCACTAACGGCGAACCGAGCTATCTGCTATAGAACCACCTACATCTATATCGAAGATGTAGCGCCCCCGGCAAAAGGGACGTTAGTACCATTGAATAGTACTAGTATGTATAAGCAAACTTTACTCTATGTACAATCAAGAAATGCACATATATGAGGCAGTTAAAGAAACCCAAACAAATATTGCACAGAGATACAAAGAATCACAAATGAGGTTTCCACAGTTTCTTATTTCAATTGTTTCCCATGTTGCCTGTAATAATTGTTGTAAACAACTCTTTGGGGATAGATAGTGAAAAGGGAGGGGTAAATATGCATGATATAGCTATTAGAGGGTAGAAGCCACGCTATAAGGTTTTATTCCCTATTTGCGTAATAGAAACCATGCTTAGGACTCATATGTGCAAGATCACGCATTAGAGACCATGTTCCCTAGGTCTTACACTTACTGTTTTCAGCATCTATTTGCATCTCATTTCGTAGTCCTGTGCTAAAATGTGCTAATAACCAGTACTTTACAATCATGCTCTACGCAGCCATGTACACTTAGAGATCCTTTTTAGGATAAATAACACTAATAAACCTGTCATCTTTACATCTCCTGAGCCATGTTTAAACAATGCAATATTTGTGCATTTAGAGATCATGTTTAGGCTTCTGATTCTGCATCATTCTTCATCTCTGTGTACTAGATACCATGTCTTTAGGATTGCATCTTACTCGCTTAAATACACCTACTGATGCATGAAAAGGAATAAAACAACTTCACTCAATTCTCGCAATCAACTAGTAATAATTCTGAGCTCTGAACACTCATAACTGCATGATATTTGGTATAACGACCTGAAATTGTCTCATAACTGCTACACACCTAGGCAAGCCTTAGGAAATTAGTTACAAGGAATAAAACTAGATCTGCCTCTTTGTTATTATCATTTAGATACCATGTTTTAGGATCTGAATCAAGAGACTTTAACTGTGTTTGAGTCATGCTGCTTATTTGCCTTATCTTTGGAGGTACTCGAGCCTTTTCCTGTTTGTATGTTTATCCCCCTTAATTGAAGTCCTATATGTTTTGTTATCTGTCGCCCTAGAATTTTTACCTTTAAAACCTGAGGGTCTGCCTAGCACCTCCCTTATAGGATAGAAGTCCTAAATTCCTCCGGGACTGATAGGAAGGGATGGGTAACAACATGCAATAGAGGTCGAGACCAACACTCGATTTAGTTACTTTCACGGGGTGGGAAAGGGTTGAATATGGATATGATGACCGGTGCGATAATACCACGTGTAGCCCCTCTTCGAGGAGTGATTACCGGGTATTGTACTGATGTGATCCATATTATTATAAACCTATGATACCTTTTATTTGTTTAGATCGTAATCTTTTCAAAATCTAACCTTCTTTACTATTTTCAAACATTTGCATGCTTAAGACTTAAATCCCCTCTTATTTGAGCCTTTATTTGTTTGTTTGCTAAGCCGTACAAATTCATAAAAGTTTTTTGGCCAAGAACCACACTTGTGGATCCTGAGGGGTGCCTATACCTTCCCCTTAGGATAATTTCAAGCTCTTATCGTATCTCTGGTTAACAACGTAGTTGTAAATGAACCTCTTTGGTGTCCTAACACACCTTTAAAAATTGTTAGGTGGCGACTCTTCAAAACACAAACCCTTTTCCCAAACTTAAAGAGTTTTCTCAACTGAATGTCATAAACCCGATCTCCGCAAGGAAAGAGGGGGCGCGACAGGGTCATCATGGGGGCAATCGAACGGCGGTGAAGGTACTTGAATGTGGGTATTATTGGTCGTCGCTTTACCATGATGCCAATCAAATGGTCAAGGCATGTGACCAATGTCAAAGCCAAGGATCAATCTCTAAGAGGAATGAAATGCCAATGCACTTTGTGATGGAAGTCGAGATTTTTTATGTGTGGGGAATTGATTTTATGGGTCCTTTTGTGAGCTCGTGTGGCATGAAATACATCTTGGTGGTAGTGGACTATGTTTCCAAATGGGTTGAAGCAATCTCCTTACCGAACAATGAGGCAAGGAGTGTGACCGCATTTTTAAAGAAAAACATATTCACACGGTTTGGCACTCCTAGAGCCATTCTTAGTGATGGTGGGTCTCACTTTTGTAACAAGGCTTTCACGGGGCTACTGGAGAAATTTGGCGTCAAGCATAAGGTGTCCACACCTTATCATCCTCAGTCAAGTGGCCAAGTTGAAGTTTCCAACCGGGAGACAAAGAATATTCTAGCAAAAACCGTTAATGCAAACAAGACCGACTGGTCAAGGAAGCTAGATGATGCGTTGTGGGCATACCGCACAGCGTACAAGACCCCTATTGGCACTTCTCCTTACCGGTTAGTCTTCGGTAAGGCATGTCATCTACATGTAGATCTGGTACACAAAGCCATATGGGCTCTAAAAAGGTTGAACCTCGACTGGGTTGAAGCTGCAAATTTGAGGTTAACACAACTCAATGAAATGCAAGAATTCTGTTTCCATGCATATGAGAGCGCAGCTGTGTACAAAGAAAGGATGAAGTTTGTCCAAGACAAAAATATCTTGAAAAGCGAGTTCAAGTCGAGTGACTTGGTTTTGCTCTTCAATTCAAGGATCAAATTGTTTCCGAGCAAACTCAAATCGAAGTGGTCTGGTCCGTTTAAGGTGGTAGATGTCTCCCCTTTTGGAGCCGTGGAATTAGAATCTGAGGATGGGCTCCGAACCTTTAAAGTGAATGGCCAGCGAGTCAAGCACTACTTGGGCACAGATGGAGAAAAACACTTGGTGGAACAGTTGGCTCTCAAAGATGGTCCATGCCCAACCAATGAGTAAGCCCGAAGAGGGACCAAATTCGTCGTGCCGCGACGTTAAATCAAGCGCTTCATGGGAGGCAACCCATGTGTGGTAACATCCTTTTTGTCCTTTAATTTTTAAGTTTTGTTAGATAGATTAAATTGAGAAATTTAAAGTGTGTTAGAGTGCAGGTGATCCAAAAGGTCATAAAACAGGGAGAAATTGCGAATGAAATGGAAGAAAAGTCACTAAGGGAAGTTTGCTACACGTATGCGGTCGCATATTGACTATGCGAGTCGCATAGTGATCGCAGACCTGGACAGATTGTTGGGGCAAAAATTGGTTACCAAAATGCGGTGAAGAAGTGCACTTTGTGGACCGCATATCGATTATGTGATCGCAAAGGTGCACCGCATAATGTGTTTGAGTGACCTGAGCTGACATTACCGCATAACACTTATGTGGTCGCATAATGTGTTATGCGCTCACTTACGCACCGCATTCTCAACAGGTAAGTAACCATACCCCCTTCGCATTACCCCCTTCATTTACACACAAGCACTCTCACGCACACAATTCACACTTAAACAAAACAAAACAAAAAGAAAAAGAAAAGAAGAGAGGGAAACGGCTAGTTGCAATTAGACGAGGGAACAAAGATTACATTGCTTGAATTCATCTCCTTTCTTGCATCTCATTCATCTAACTCTGGTATGTCCTCCTTCCCTACTTTATATCTGTTATTTTTAGTTTTAAATTTTGTGTTGTGTTGTTCGCGTGATATTTGTTTTCTCTTTCTCTCTGTTCTTTGGGGTTATCTGCTCTTCATGGGGGTATTGCATGATTAGTTAAGTTGAGCTTGCTGGGTAGTGAATTTAGGGACCACCATTGTTAGGGGTAGAAGCAAAACTTGGGGATGATGACTTTTGCGGCCCGCAGAGTCGATTTGCGGTCCGCAAAGCAACAGCAAATGATAATCCTAGGTGGCCTGATGTAACGACAAATTGTGGAGGCTTTTGCGATCGCATAACTGATATGCGGACCGCAAAGCCACCGCTTGCCCAGACAGCATGTGGCCTCTTGTGAACTGTTTTGTGCGACAGGTTTGCGATCACAAATTCATCTTTGCGATGATTTTTGCGATTGCATAGTTGATTGATCTTATGAGCCTACAGTTTTGCGATGGGAATGCGAACTGCATAGTGGGTATGCTATCGCATAAACCACCGCATAACTGAAATTCCCCTGCAGTCATACAAATGTGCGACAGGTTAGCGGTCCGCATAATGGTTATGCGACCGCATAACCCGTCGCATTTTCTACTTCCTTTGCAATATTTTCCTCTTATGTCTGCTATGTCTCTCACACTTAGGTTCTTTGTAGATATGGCTCCCAAGAAATCTGTTGCTAATAAAAAGGGTCCTTCCTCCGGCCAACAAGCACAACAAGCCAAGTGTTCACGACCAGAACCATCCCGACCTGTTGTTGACAGCCCTCCCAGTCTTATGAGGAGGAGACTTTTCCATCAGTCGACTTACAGGCTGAGGCAAGAAGAAAAAGAGGAGATGATTTCCAACTCCGGTTTGGGGTCACAGGCTATATGAGTATGTATAAAGAAGGGCTCAAGAAACGGAAAATCCTTGAAGAGAAACAATTGAGTCTGAACGGGCTACAGGAGAAGTACCCTCACATACTGGAGAACACTAAAGCAAGAAACTGGGAATGCTTCACTGAGGTCCCTGATGATTTCAATGAAACCCTGGTGCGAGAGTTTTATGCATCCTATGGAGCCTCTAGAACACCTCATCACAAGCACAACAAGGTCTTCTGTGAATCAGTCTTGGTGCGGGGGAAGCTGGTGCTTTGTGACAAAGGCACTATAAATGATCTACATTTTTCAAACTGGAGTCTGGGGCACAGCTGAGTACGAGACCAAATGGGCCAACAGAGATAGTGAGCGTTCCTGTATAGCCTCAGTGATAGAAAAGAGGACCCCAACTTAGATTGACCCTATGCATAAAATTTTCAAGGAATATCTCACACGAGAGGGTAGGTTCTAGCTCAGCTTTGTCACCTCTCGCTTGATACCATCCAGGAATGAAACTAATATAAGCATTGGGAAAGCTCTTCTCATTGCATGCATTATGACCGGGATAAAGATTAATGTGGGTGACATTATCTTCCGAGAGTTAGGGGTCCGGGCCAACCAGACGGCCATGTCACTTCCATTCCCATGCTTGATCACAGCCCTCTGTAAGGCTGTGGAAGTCCCTCTATTGTCGCACCATGACAAGACGGTGAAAGCGCTGAAGGATATTGATATCACGCGCATTAGTAACGCGGTGCCATGGGTAGCTGCTGCTCCTCCAGAGGTTCAGATCCCAATTCCTGCTGATACAGACATCTCAGATTCTTAGACACCTGTCTCTCATCAGGCCACAGTGGCATCCACTACCACTTCACAGGCCACCATTGTCCAGCCTGTTTTCGTACTACCAGCTATTTTAAGGCTAGGTCTCTTAGCTCAGCATACAAATGCTAAACCGGCTTCTAAAGGACCTCCTCACACTTATCAGGCACGCATTGACTCCTTTCCAACCCTCAGTAACAGCACTCCAATAGCAGCATACCTCTTACGAGGATCGCCTGAAGCAGATTGAGGTGAATCTTGAAAAAGTAGAGCGGGGTACGGTTGGAGGCCTGCCAAAGCTCCGCGAAGATGTTGACGCACTGAAGAGTGAGCTCCATAAAATGCAAAACCTGGAGTTCGATCTATCCTCGAAGGAGATCAGGGAGCTGGCACGTCCGTTGCTGGGTTAGATCTTGACTTCTCTACATTGATGACAGCTCTCGAGCCATAGACTGTCGGGGCTTCCCAGACTCCATCTCTCATTGCACACATTGACATCCCTTATGGGGAAGATTCCGGACACACTGCAGAGTTCGAGGATGGGGAGACAGATGAGGAGGAGACCGATGAGGAGGCATTGTCCGAGGAGGATGAGGGTCCTCAAGACAAAGGTAAACAGGTTGCTATCACTACTGCTGCAGAAGAAGAATAAGAAGAAGCAGATGTACAGCAGGCGATAGCACACTCGCAAGCAGATATGGTCGCCCCAGCCGATCCATCGACCACTCAGCTACTATCAGGTGAGGCTAGCAGCTCACAGGCCCCAGTCCCATCATCAGGGCAGGTGGATATCCCTCCTCTACCCGTGGAGGTCACTCCTCAAGTTGCGATCTCATCAGCCCCAGCCCCAGTGTCAGAGGGTGACCCCACCACCATTCAGCAGACTATAGACTCCCATGGCACTTAGTGCGCCCCAGGGAGCCCCTAATACTCTGTTTTACAATTCTTATGCATTGGGTACAATGCATGCTGGGATAGCCTTGTATATATTTTTGTACTCTTTAAATCTTGTACATATTTTAGTGATCTTGGTATATATAAGCAAATTTCTCTTAAACTCTTGTATATATTTGTGTTATCTTTGTATATATGTTACCTTTGTATATACAAAAACAAAAACAAAAAAAAACAATTAGATAGTTGTATGCATGTACATATTTAGTAATTAGCAATGAATTCCCCTTGGTTTTTCTTCGTCGGGTTCTTTTCCAAGGGTGTAATAGTAGAACCATGGCAGTAGGATGAAACATTTTGACCGGGTTGGTGTAATTGTCTAGTCTCAAGCATGTATGTATGTAAATAACATGTACCCTCCCATTGATATATATAATAAAAAATATATATATATTTTGTGGTTAATCATCTGTGTGAACTTGAGGCTCGCTCTTTGACTCTATGTTTACTTAGAATTATGCATGTAATATGATGAAAGCTCTGAGTTGCCAAGTGTTGACTAGAGAGCTAAAACTATGTTGAGTCAAACAGTTCATATGCCATGTGTGTTAGTCTTCGTGTAAATAATTCTTGTGTTTACCCCTGTCATCTAGAACTTTCCCGGTTGGTCTTTCGATGCTAATGATAATTACATTTGGTTGAAGAAATGACCTTAGGCAGTCTTTGTGTTATTTGAAAACCCAGTTAGCCTTTCAAGATACCCATTGTATAAATATTATCACTAGTCACCCCATTTGAGCCTTTAACCTTTTCTTGGCTACCTCATTACAAACCTTACCCCTTCTATGAAATAATTCCTTCTTTGAGCCCGTCCCTCCTTGAACAAGTGAAAATGAGGCTAAAAGCCTAAGTTGGGGGTGTGGTGTCAAGTGGAAATTGATACGGTTGTCCATTAATTGTAGAAACGTATACCTCAAAATATTCACATGAAATTATTCAAGCTCCAAAAGAAAAAAAAAGAAAGAAAAAAAAAGAGATATGTGTATATATAAATATAAAGCCTTGAAGAAAATTAGAAAGGTATTTAACGTGGTTCTATGTTGGTAATTAGGAGCCAATGAGGGCTATGTGGTTTGAAAAAGAAACAAAGTGCAGCAAGAAAGAAAAATGTGAGTAGTGTTCAAGGAGGGTGTAGTCACTTGTATCCCAAATGTTTATCCGACCCTTTCCTAAACCTACATTACAAGATTAAAAAGTCTTTATGGGATCTCCAACCGAATGTTCTTGAATAGGCGATGAATTAAAATAAGGGCAAACCTATGGCATGGCATGTAGTAACACTTGAAATTCGTTGTGAGAGTGAGTGTTCTTGTGAAATCGTCTCGTGTGTTGTCTTTGTAAATATTGTGATTTCGGGACCTTCTTTCTAGTGAGGGAACATGAACTGTGAATTTTAACAGAAGTTGAGTTCTTGAAGTCGAATGCAAGTGCACTCAGCTGAGAGTAACGTTTTGTCAAATTGGTCGAGGCTCAAAGTTCACAAGTCGATTAGCTTCTTTGTAAATAACAATGGTTGTTCAGGAAGGGTAAATAAACAAAAGTGCATGCTTGTAAAACTGACGATTAAAACCGTCCACGGTCACTATTGTTCCTAATCGTTTAGTTAGAGTCTAGAATAGGATAGTGTTGTTTTAGTTGCTTGAAGACAAGAAAAATTTTAAGTTGGGGTTGTTGATATGCCGGAGAATTTCGGCACATTTAATACCAATTGCTTAGATTGTAGCTCGTTCTAAATGCAATTGTCTGTTATACTTATGTAATTTTGATGTTTTGCAGTGCATGAGGCTTGAGGACCCAAAAATATGGAAATGAAATCAAAAAGCCGCAAAGAGGGAAAGAAGAAGACAAAATGCGGACCGCAAACTGAACATGCGGACTGCAAACTTAACATGCGGACCGCATAATCTCAAGGAAACCACAAATCACCACAGATTGTGTGGCCAATTCAAGTGAAGGAAATGTGGTCCATTATGCGACCGCATAACAAGTTTGCGGGCCGCATAATGGATCGCAAACCTCCAGGAGAAGTTACTGGGATTAGGAATGTAATGGAAATATGTGGTCGCATATCAACAATGCGGACCGCATAACCAAAATGCGATGACTACCTGGAACCTAGGGTTGCAAAGATGCGATGGAACTGAAGAGAATGCGAATCGCATGTCTGTTATGCGACAGATATGCGGTCGCATAATTGACCTGGAAGGGTATTTTTGTCTGAAATTGGCCCCAATTTTTAGCCCACTATAAATATATTTATTAGGGTTTTGTGGGGGCATTTTGTCTGAAAAGGGAGCTACATTCCAAGCTTTGAATATTCCCATCTTTTGGAAGCTTTGAAAGTG